>CM038793.1:73778405-73858190 GCA_021764765.1 Vicia sativa
GGGAGTTGGCATCATACATAGAGACATCCAAATACATGCAAAGAAGAATAATCACACGGTTTTCCTTACACATCTCCATTGGTGTCTTTAAATCAATTATAGTTGATGGCGATTGATGTATCACATAAAGGTAGTTTTGATAGTTTACGCCCAAAAGACTTTGTCGATCCTATTGTTTTCGGCCTCTAAGTCCTCTCCAAGAGTTCTATTCACCAGCTCTACTACTCCATTCGCGAGGTGTATGAGCATTAATGTTATCATTTAATACCTTATTTCTTGCAAAATGTCATGAAATCACCATATATATATTCTCCTCCAATTATACATCCTCGAACACTTAATTCTTTTCGATTTCAAGTTCCACTTGGCTTTGAACTCCTTGAATACGAATACACATCGACTTCTTCTTGATTGGGTGCACCCATAGTCTCACAGGTAATCATCAATGAATGATACAAAATATTTTCTCCTCCGATGGACGGTGACTCCCGCATCGGAATAGATGAGTCTAGTATGTATTGCTTGACGATTGATTTAGCAAAGTTTAGTCTATGTTGCTTGCTTATCACCGGTGATCGTAGAAAGGTAAATTTACCGACTTGAGCCGGGTATGAGATTACGTTACTGCAAGAACTTTCAAACCTCGTTCTAACATATGGCTGTCTGCGGTGCGATATCATCGTTGTTTCTTCGATTTCCGGATCTGACTAGCATCTTCCATTTTCAATATCTCCCAAAGCATGTATAGATTTGCAACAACCTTCTTTGCTTTCATCATACTAGCGAACCTTTCACCACTTTCAAGATTTCACCTGAACAAGGGTATGTCGTACCTCTTGAAGTGTGACAATACCATCATAAATTTTATTTCGCGATTACCAAGCTCCACAGTTTCAAAAGCATGGTCATTCCCCGGTACATGTCCTTCAAGATAGGTTCATAAGTCCAAAACCCGGTCTCATCATTGAGTCATGTGCCATGTTGCTCTGAGATCTACTATCCGACCATCAATGAGGTGGATTTTCGCCTTTGGTACTTATTATTGCTTCCTTTGTAAGTATTTCTCCATTATTAGTGGTACTATCAATATATCCTTGAGATGCACACTTAAGAAGACTTCTCGCCATTTTTCTTGTTGAACCAACATTCTTTCTTCAAGTGTCCTCTACGAAGCAACTCGTTTTTTCAAAAATGATTTAATTTTTTCAAAAACAATGAAATCGCCACCTAATTTTATTTGTTCTAAAAGAGCGGAAAATATAGATAAAACCCACGACGTCGGATAAAGGCGGTCTCACGTGACCAAAAGATATGAATTTGGGAGTCGGTTACATGAGGAAGGTATTAGCACCCCGCCGTCCATCGTGCTCGATGGGACCCATTTAGTTAGTATGTTTGTGTGTGTATTCACTAATTTCTAAATTATGAATAAGAAAAGAAAAGGGTTTGTTTATGATTATTTTGAGTTTGACACAGTTTTAAACCGTATGCCTACGTATTCCCTCGTGCAATGGGAGAGTCAAAACTACTGTAGTTCTTCTTGAAAATGTTTGAATTGTTGTATTGATTTTAATAGAAATGTTTTTGATGATCGCATATAAAGCGGAAAAAATTTGAATGGATTGAGTTGATTTTAAGTTGTGGATGACAAATACCAAGCGTTAGGCTATCATCTAACGATTGAATACTTGAAATCAATGAGTGAGTTGACCAATCACCTCGTACAAAATATTTATTATGAAAGGGTGAGGTGAAACAAAGTTCACATTTATTAAGTGTATGGAATAAAATATTTAAATCATTGGCTATCATCTAACGACCCAATACTTTAAATTCAATTAAACCGTTGGGCTATCATCCAACAATTTAACGAATGCCACGACACTATATTTTCGTTTTAAAACATGGATAGAAGTTTTAGTTTATTAGGCTACCATCTAACAATCTAAAAACTTGAGTTATTCATCGTTAGGCTATCATCTAACAATTGAAACAAACCCCATCAAATGTTCTTTTATGAAAATCGATTTAGAAAACAAATTCAATTAATTATTTTAATTGGAAAGTGTTTTAAGAAGTTTTAGTATATAGACCAAGAGAAGATTGAATGATTAGGGTTATGATTAACCAAGTATATGGACTTGATTAACCTCGTGAGGATATGTGCTCCTATCTGACCATGAGACCACAATGCATGGATAATTGGTATGTGGACCAATATTTATTCGGGTTATGATTAAGCAAAGCAACAAGGACTTTGATTAACCTCGTGAGGATGACCATGTCCATCCCCAACTATGAGACCCTTAAAGAATTTGGTATGGAACCAAAATGAGAGATCGGTCGTTTTGTATTAATTGTGTGCGGAATGTACAATTGTGGAATAAAGCATACAAGCATATAAGAAAGACAAGTAGAATAATTTGCTTTACAATGCATCCAAATCCTTTAAATAATTATTAGAAATATCAAGATTTCCTCTAGACACTCCTTTTGGTTTCATCTTCATTGAAGTTTCCATGTCATGAACAACTTCTTTGCAAAAGATGAGTTTTGTTGACTTTTAAAGGACACGTAATATTTTGATCCATAACTTCTAAATGAGAATTCTTGACCAAAGCTTGTGATACATGAATTTGTGAGAATTAATTCCCTTCAAAATGAGCTTTTGTGGAAAAATTACGATAAATTATGTGAAAGTTATGCCTAGTCAAAGTTTTGTTGACTTTTGTCTAAAAAGCCAATTTAGAAACTTTGACTTTTGATCAAATCTTGACTTTTCTTGAGGAATCATGATCAACCCTTGATCAAATGATGAATGTCACTTCAAATTATTGGACCAGAAGTTTGACTATATATTGACCACGTTTGACTTTTGTCAATCATTTGCTTTTAACCATCGAGCAATTGGATGAGCAAATTTGACTTATGGCAGCTTGAAACTTGACATGGTGATCCTTGAAGCATTGAATGAGTGTATGATGAACACTTGGAGCATTGGAAATCCATTTTGACGGGAGGGAGCAAAACCCTAGTTTAGATTGATTGCTTAGGAGGGGTTTGTCTAGTCGACCTTATGAAATCGTTAAGTATGGAGATGTGAATGTCTTGAGAAGTAGGAGGGAAAATTTTGGGGTATGACAACTATCATTCGAGATAATGTATGGTGTGGGCGCTTACCACGGTAGGTGCAGTCCTAGGACAAAGAAGAACAACTCCATGTAATATACTCAGTGGAACCTTGGACTCTGCAGATAAATTCGCCCTACGGAAAAGGAACTCCACAGCTATCATTTTGCATTAGATAAATTTTGTTCCTATCTAGTAGGTGCAAAGATAATTATCTACAACGATCACGACTATTAGATACTTGTTAGCCAAGCAGGATGCCAAACCAGATATTGAGATGGATCTTACTTTTGCAAGAGTTTGATTTGGTCAAAGATAAATCGGGCTCTGAAATCTTATGGCGACCATTTATCTAGGATGGAAAATCTTAAACGGAGAGATACCTATTGTTTCTTGTGGAAAATGGTAAACAACAATGATCCTCCCGTGTCCTAAACTAGGGGTTACTAGCGAATCGACTGATTGATCTCAAGGCGTGCTAAGTTTGGTGATCGAGTATCTCGTTCGAAGAAGCCTATGCAAGAACCGGTGTTCGACGGGCTAAAAAACTACTATGATGGTTTTCCACACAAACTAAGGCTTGGTGAAATAAGTAATCCAGTGACCTAAGCAGTGACCTCGATCGAAGGGTTTTGGCAATGACTGAAATGACAGCGGTGACTCGTGACTCGAGGCTTAAAGCTCGGGACTTGTCTGAAACTTAAACAAAAGAACATAAAAATGCTTCTCGGCGGTTAGAAGAAAGTAACGGGGATTAGATAAAGATTGAAATAAAACTTAATTGCATTAGCGAAAAAGTTGGTGATTCAGCATCAAAGCTTCTGGACTCTTTCTTCCTTAAGTGCGGAATTAGGCGAGTTTTTGCAAGCGGTTTGATCATCTGAATGAACACACCAAATTACAAGAGATTTGACTTATTTATAGTATTTACAAAATGGCGACTATGCTAAATCGGCATTCAACTAAATATGAAGGCAAGCTGCTCCATAGGATCTGCCACCTCTCTCGGCGTAATCCTTCAAAACTATAATCAAGCGCCCGTGCACCTCCTTTTGAAATTCGAACTTGGCGCTTGAAATAAGCTGTTCCCTTCCATGAGTTCGTCAAACCTTGAGACAATGATGCTAAATTTCTCTAGAGTAATCTCCAACTTGACCTCGGCGTGAATTCTTGACCGACTTGATACGCTTTTCATTCGACCCAGATAACCACTCATAGAATCGATGGCTTCCTCTTGGTCGTGAGACTTGAAATTCCTCCTCTTGACCAAAATATACCTTCTCTTCTAGAATTTTCCACGAAGTTCAATTGTCCCTTTAAATTAAGGACTTAGTACCTTGGTGGCCTTGGCATATTTTCGACCCAACAAAATGCCCCCGGAGATGCCATTTCGAACACATGATCGATGTTCTAAACTTCGCAAAATACTTTGAATGCTTGTTGTCCTCGTGAGATAATGGCATCTATGAAAAATTGGTCGAAACACACTCTATAACAGCTTCCTCTTTCTTTCCAGGCGTGGTACCTGTACCATCCATCGGCGGCGTCACGTAATCATGACCCGATATGCGTTGGCGTTTGAAATCGTGAACATTAAATGAGGCGTGATCGCCTTTGTTCTAACTCGTTCCATGGCCCTGCGTTCTTACTTCCATCTGCCTCCACGTGTTACATCCATCGTACGATTGACACCATGCCCACTAACTCTCCCTTCTTTCCTCCGGCGTGAGTGGCTATAAATAGCCTTCTTCAATTTCCTCACTTTTCCTTCGCTCTCGGTTTCTTCATCGCATTACCCTTCACTTGCTACTGTTCATCATCTTCATTCTTCTTATCACACCATACATCGTGATTCTCTTCTTCCCCGGATAGCGAAGACAAATGCAACTGGTTCACCTCTGCTCGGCTCGGTGTATCGGCTTTGCTATGTGGGACAAACCCTACATTCGGAACCCCCATTTCCGTTGAAAAGCGAAGGTTTGGCAATCGGTAATAATCCTTGAACCTTGGTCAACTTGGCAATCTTGCTGCGTTTGGGTCCTACCTTCTAGGGCACTGCTCTTGCAGCGTGCATAACATGCATGTTCATTTCCCACTAGTCACCATACTTTGGTTTCTTTCATGGACCCCATTTCTTTATCCTTCCCAGTAAAGACTTTAGGTTTAGGGCCACCTCCCTATCAATTGTCCCAAATTACGTACTTGGATGGACCGCTTAGAACCCACGAAAAAGCAATGGGAAGAGCTTGGGATTTACCCATTGTTACAAATGAGTCGAGGCGGTATTCCTTACTCCCACGGCATGTTGGTGGCTGCTATCTTCTTACGGAGGCACTACTGTCGTTCCACATGGTGGTGGAATGATGACTCAAACTCTCCTCGACACAGCGGCCATCAACGTCTGAAGTTAGGTGGTGAACTTTACAACCATCGAGGCGTCACCTATATTCTATGCGCTTCATGTTGGCACAAGTGGACTTCCATCTTATCGCGCTGCGGCATCATCACAAGAACAACGATGAGATCTCGGATGAGGAACATGTTGCCTTTTGGCATATTGGTTACGCCATATATACGCAATAGGTGCATGCGGTCACTAAGGCACGTGCCACTCGGCTAGCCACCTACCTGATGGTACCACGGTTTCCATGCTCGACCTCGTTCACGGCCTCGCTCTACTCTTCATTGAGCGGATATCGTGGGCCAAATAAAAGCTCATGTTATTGACCCCAAGAAAATGTATTATTCCATGGCCCCTATGGCTTCTCCGGTTATGGTTAGTGGCCGTTCCCGTGAAGTGAAACCTTTCAAAAGCGAGAAGGTAGCATGCACATGATCGGCCGGTACCTCGGTCGAGACTATAGTGTATGGGAGCGGATGCTATCGACATCCTATTGAGAATAGAGTGAGGCCTCGATTACTTGAAGTTATGTTCAATGCCATGTTGAAAAAAGGTGACTTGACTCGTCTCAGCCCTTTTGGACAAATCCAAAGTTTATTGTTGGCCATTTCTATCGAGGAGGCGCGATATCCTCGTGCCATCAACCACGGACTCAGTGTTGACTCCTTGTTCTTATCTTATGCATAATGGTGACAAACCAAGTCTTGTGGCATACTGACCCAACTGGTGGCTGCCAATTTGGGCTTTGCCAAACTCTTCCTAAATCCATTTTCGAGTCCCTAGTCTCCTCAATGGAGTGTTTGCCAATAGTCTTTGGGGTGTCATCAAGGCAGTTATGACAATGTTTGCACCAAAGCCCCACTCCCTTCAATTGAAACCCCAATATCTACGTACAAAGAATTTGACACTTGGTGGAGACATACTTGACTCATTTGTTGGTGATTCCAAGAATAAATTAGCTCAGTAGCTGCTTCGCCGCATTGGGGTGAGTTCATTAGGCGTTAGCGTACCAATAACAAAAATTCGGGGCATGCCTCATAGTGCGGCGAAAGCCATTTCTTCGATGTCGAAACTTACGGGC
This sequence comes from Vicia sativa, assembly GCA_021764765.1. Classification (NCBI taxonomy): domain Eukaryota; kingdom Viridiplantae; phylum Streptophyta; class Magnoliopsida; order Fabales; family Fabaceae; genus Vicia; species Vicia sativa. The sequence continues at coordinate 73,785,017 of CM038793.1, forward strand.
CTACTAACTTTTTCTTTTTGTTTTGGCTCCCTCTTGAACATGCTCCGGATGTTGGCGCTCCTGCATTAAGGACACCATAACGGGTCCTTCAACCACAAGGTTTGTAAGAACCTATTGGCTTGATCAGGTTTATCATCTCTTGATATTAATGTCGTTGCCCTTTTGCGAATGTCGCCAGGACTCCGACTCGAACACAAAACCAGTTCACTCTCATTAAGCCGGTTCTTCAGTGAGCATCTTGTTTCTTAGTTCTTACCCTTTTGTTTGTCACAAATCCTTACTATGGTTATTTCTTTTTGAGTCGGACACGCTCTGCGGTCTTGTTGCTCCCTCCACTAAATCCAAATTTTCCAAGAGGGACACATTACAACAAGCCGGGAAGAAGGTATTAACTATGCCTTACTAAAATCCCTCCCTTTAATTCTGCCTTGTCCTAATTTCTTTCTAACCTTAGGGCATCTTGATGTTTCTTCCCTCATTGTTCCACCAAATCAAACAATCAAAGCGAAAGAAGGAAGACACGGCGATGGTCACGAGAAAAAGAAAATGAAGAAAGCGAGGCTCGAAACGGCCTCGAGAAGGAGAAAAAGAAAACAAATCCTCTTCCTCTAAGATTCGGCAAGACCCGGTGGCTGAAGTTTACGAAAATGGCGTGCAACCTCAATCCTAAAGAGAAGAGGTAAGGTTATCTCGACATACTCAAAGGGATTGAGATGGAAGACCATCGTCTCATCCACGATGCCCACTTTGGTAACTATGTCTCGAACGCAATAATCTTGACAAAGAGTCTAGCGAAGACAAGGATGTTGGTCGATAGATTAACCAAGGAGGGAGTCGTGAAACTTGAGAGAAGAACCTTGCGATCGAAACCATTGGTCCCTTGGTCAAAGTGGACCCAAAGCAGTATGTGCCTAACTCGTCGTACATGTATTCATGCTCATTCTTTTTATGGTAACATACTCATTCTCTTTGCCTTTCGGGATGAGGCTTTTGAGCAGCAGTGCGGCTTGAACAACGACCTAGCACCACAGGTCATACGAATACAACCAGGGCACGAGGACTCTTCTCCCATCATTGACCATTTGAACCCATGTGGTCATTGGTGAGTTTGTTGACTTAAATGGTGGCTACTCTTAGTGATGATTACATCACTAGTCACGCCACACATTCGACCGGGACCGATTCTAGCACTCGAACTTAGCAGAGCTCATTGCCAACCAGAATGACATGGTTCCTATTGGTATTCCCGAAACAAGCTAAGAATGTTAATGTGGATAATGCGAGGATATGAGCGAGGTTCGACCTCGGAGCTGTTGGCAAGGATGACGGCATGTTGGCCAAACTCCCCAGGTGCTCAGGCTCATGGGACAAACTAAGCTGTCCCCAGTTACAACATCGCAGATCTGACCTTGACCTCAATGTTCGATGTTTCTCCGATTGATATCGACGGGAGATCGAAGAAGCGGATGGTTTTGTTGACAAATACATTTTCTCTTATGATTGGACAAACCAGGCCCTTGTTCATCGGCAAGTTACCTCCGGGGCTGCGAAATCAAGCATTTGATTGAAAAGATCAAAGCTTATGCCTTCCTTCCGAGCTCCACAGATAAACTTGAAAGACCGAATCTTTTGCAAGAACTTGAGAGGCCATGTAAGCGAGGAGCCTCGACATCAGCGATTCGTGCAAGCTCATGTTGTCTACATTTGACGAGTTCTTCTTCCTTTAGTGAAAATGTCAAGCGGGTTGCGCTAATGAAGAAGAAATCTTTCAACAACGCTTTGTTCAGAATGCGTTACTATTGCCAAGGAGGACAGCAAAGCAATGAAAATTAAGCGGCTACTCACGAAGGACAAGCGGCTCGCTAGTTCACAAGGAAAAGGCGATGAAATCATGATCAACTAGCCGCTTTGTCCAAGGAGGTGGAGGACATTCTGCGGCCGACAAAGACTGGAGGAATCCATTCTTCGGCATTGAGGAGGACAAAATCGAAAACACGCGCTTCCTGCGCTCAAGCGGAACAAAGAGACAAAACCATTTCGACCTTTGACGAGCGTCTTGAGGAGTTGGTCGATTATGGTGTCCGCTGCGATGACCTGACACATCTACGAAGAAATTTGGAAAATTTTAATGTAACAATTGTAACTTCTTTCTTTGGCACCAACTTTGTAATTACGAACAATGGCCTATGGCCACTTTTATTCTTCTTTGGTATCGATATTCATTTCTCCGGCTATCTTTCGACTTTATTCTCTAAGTTGTCGAAATAGTTATTTCTTCTTGAGGATTGGTTTATACCTTTTTAGGTACTTACCATTTACTCTTAGGATGCGTCGATCCAAGGCCGACTCTTCAAGCTTCATATGCATTGTTTGAGAATACTTGGATTATCTTGAATGGTCCTTCCCGATTTGGTGACCACTTCCTAAAACCTATCGTTCCTATCCATAGGTAGGATTACTTTCCACGAGATCATTGATGAAATGCTTGTCTTTTACCTTCTTATTATAGGCCTTGGCAATTTTGTCTTTTGCCTTGTTATGGAATCAAAGCTAACATCCTCTCTTCATCCAATCGACTAGCTCGTGACCATCATAGCCCAATAGTCTTACATGGGTATCTCGTTTTGTCTTTGAATTCTCACCGCATGGACATGTATCTCGTTGCATTGGCGTCGTGACCATATAGCGGAGCGGTGTTGTTCCGTAGCCTCTTTTGGAGCGTTAAACAAGCCCACAATGTTTGATCTAGCGTTTGATGCGGTTTCTAGGTTTTTGCCCTGTTTCTTAATCAAGCTAATTATTACCTTATTGGCGCCTCCGCTTGGCCATTTGCTTGTGCATAGTAAGGGTAGATGTTAGTAATTTGATCCCAACTTCTTGTGCAAAGTTTGCATCTTTTGCCCCTAAATACTATCCCTTGGTCGGTGGTGATTGTCTCGGTACCCCAATCGTAAATGATATGGTTACGGATGAAATCAATTCTGACTACTGTGGACATTCCTCAATGCCACCGCTTGACCCATTTGTGAAATAGTCGATTCCACCAGATGTATCTTTGTTGTTTTGAGGTGGTTTAATTTCCCCGATCACGCCCGTCCCTAAATGGCCATGGTTTCACAATGACATGCGATTATTTGGCGGGAACATGTTGAATGCCCCATGCACGACATTCTTGGCACCTTTAGCAAACTCAATCGGTCTTTCATCATCGAGGGCCATAGACACGAGAGCGTTATGACCATTTCATTTTGTGTCCGACTGATGGGCGCCACATGCGCCACTATGCACCTGACACCGCGACTACATATGCCTCGTTCTCGCCTAGACATTTTAACAACACCCTCGGCGGTTTTCTTAAATAACTCTTCTTCAATCAAAACATAACTAAGGGCCTATACTTAGTTTTCTGTCTGATTGATCCTCTTGGGTTTCGCAAATATGCAACTAAAGGTTTCGCCAATCACTATTTGCCCATTATCAATTGTAAAAATTTCAAAATTTTAGGTATCAAATGCACCTAACTTAATAATGGACAAATACGAAGGGTATAAAAGCGATGCGTCGAACCTTTTCTCTTGTCGGGATGCTTTCCTCATCTTGAGACTTCTTGTACCAGAGGCTTCTTGCGCCAAATCATTCGCCTCTTGATTTTCTGGCGCGGTATGTGGTGATAACTTGCTTTTCAAATGCTTGAACAACCTTATCGCTGCACGAAGTACATGATTAAGTTTGCTTTGACGCATTTGTATTCCTTGACACTTGCTTTACTACTAGCTACGAGTCACCCATAATTTCAACATTCCTTGCCCCAGTTCTAGCGGTTCAAGTCCGGTGATCAAAGCTTCATACTACGCCTCATTGTTAGTGCACATGCCGTCGATGGCATATTTGAGTATCTTTGGAATTCCACTTGGTGAAATTATGACTACCCTACTGACTCCATTTTATGGGGAACCGTCAGAAATACAATTCCATGGAGCGAAACTAACATAATTTTGTGGCATGGCCATAGGTGAGTGGTCGACCAAGAAATCTGCCACATTTGTCCTTTCATGGCCTTTAAGGCGCATAAGTTAGGAATACTCGATGAAGTGCGAGGGCCCATTTACCAATTCGACTATGCAAAATTGGTTTGGACAACATATGTAATTATATCAAAATGAGAAGAAACATACCGTCAGCGGCTTTATATATTGCTTCAATTTGATACAAGAAAATACAAACAAAGGCATAGTTTTCTATATCACTATACCTAGTTTGACATCATTCAACATTCGACTAAGGTAATAAATTGGTCTTTCGACACCATTTACATTTTCTTGTACCAACATGCTACCTATTGTCGAATGCGAGTGCTATATACAACCTCATGGGCTTATTCCACCTTTGGAGGTACCAACCACGAGGCTCCACTAAATATGCCTTGATTACATCAAAAGCCTCTGGCTCTTTATGCCGGATGAACTCTTCGTTCTTGATCGAGCGATGGTGAAAACACCTTAGTCTTTCCACTTAAATTGGAGATGAAGCGCCTCGGGAAGTTTATTTTCCCCAATAATGGTGAAGTTCTTTTTATTTGTGGAGGCGCGTCCATGATGGCTTTGGTCTTCGTATGATTGACTTCAATGCCCTTTTGCACCACAAAGCCAAGGAAATCTCTGCTGCACACAAAATCACATTTCAATGGATTCATCTTTAATCCATATTGTCTCATTCTCTCGAGCGATCTTCGAGATGATAAAGATCGTCGACTCGAGTTCGACTTAACCACGATGTCGTCGATATAAACTGCATGAAATCTTCAATAAAATCATGAAACATCGAATTCATTACCCTTTGATCGTGGCTCCGGCATTCTTGGGCCGAATGGCATTACCACCCATTCATAGGTGCCCTAGCGCTCGGAACAGCGGGCCGTTTTCGGCACATCCTCTGCAATAAAGATTTGGTTATAACCAGGCATAACCATCAAGCATACTTAGATATTGAAATCCTGCGGTGAATCGACAAGCATTTGACAGCGGGCATAGCATATTCATCTTTTGGAGTAGTAGTATTTAAATTCCTAAAATCATCTGAGACTCTAAGTTTGCCATTCTTTTGGGGCACAATGTTTGCCAACCACTCGACATACCTTGCATTCGAATGAACTTGCTCTTGAGAATCTTCGATCTCCTCTTTTATTTTCGACACCACGGCGGGGAGCAAAGCGTCGGCGTACCTTTCGCCCCATCTTTCATTGGTAGTTTGTGTTCCACCAAATTTACTTAAACCGTTATAATCCTATGCAAAACAATCTTTAAATTCTTTAAGCAAAGAGATTACCTTCATTTTAGTTACGGTCGATGTTGGCGCATATATGTGGCCTTTTATCTCCCTTTTGCCAAAATTAGACCTCCTCTAAAGGATCTTGTGGCTGCATTTTCTCTGGCCATAGGATCTTTCGAACCCTAAAGGTTCTTAAATCGTATATGCAATCTAGGCGATGCTCTTGACGTCTTCTTTCACACTTGTATATTCGGTGGTTTTGGCTCGTGACCATATTAACCTCATTTGACAACCAACCTTTGCTTTGGCTACGGCGGGTTTGCCTCGACCTCGAGGGCGAATTGATCTTGTTTTCGGCAACATCGCGAAATCCTTTGCAAGGCTCTAACTTTCGGACATCGTCGGAGGTTGGTTGCCCCGGCCCGATGGTGCATATAAATCTTCTATGGGCTCGGCGTCCCAAATAAAGCCATGAGTTTCATGTAGCCTCGAAGATACAAAGACTCGGACAAACTCGGTATCCTTCTTGATTTGGAAGGCATGGGGCAATATTAGCCGACTTGCGGTGAAATCGAGTTGGACCGACATGGTTGACATCGACCAAGAAATATCCTTGGTCGGCATTGATATTTTCCACAATGCCGTCTTCTCTCCAAATTATCGGTGCATAGATGATGGCACGACCCGACACCATGAAGCCACTCTCGACCAACGGTGATTTGTAACTAGGCTTCCCTACGATGACCATGAAAATGGTTTGCCTTGATCTTGAACCAGCGATGATGTTGACTGGATCACCCCGGTATTCTTTGTATTTCCTTCGTAGTCGATAAGACCACGTTATGAGTTCGATGTCGGTTGTCCAACATACGATTTTCTTGAGTATGGTAAGGCATAATGTTAGCTGTAGCACCACAATCCACGGCACCTTGTTCACGGTGACATCTTGGACCTTTGCCATCGACAAAGGCTTGAAATGGCTCTTCATGGCCATGTCGAGGCTTTTGAAGAAAGCATCCACTCGGCAGAACCATTATCCATCACAGTAACGTTGGCTTATGAGAAGCCAATTCGTGACTTCGACCTCGTCGAGTTCTCCACATCGGTGGGCACATTGTATTCTGGGCAACATAGTGACAACATTGACCAAGGCGTCGAAGCTTGCTTGGACTCGGGCGAAATCGCTAGTAACCTCGTCGAATCTTTGCAGGTTTGCCAACATATTTTAATCTGTTGCTTCTGGCGGATCCACCTTAACTTTGTATCTCTTACGGTTGCCATTCTTTCTTTTGGCATCTTGATGACAACGACTAACCTTTACTGCTTCTTCCTCTGGAAGCGCCTCCATTGAGTTCGGCTCATAGGGTTCCTCCCATGTAATTCGGAGACATGACTTTTCTCTCAAAGTAACTTCAGGTAATTCATCAGAGCCTTTAGCCTCCTTAGTGCGTGACATTGGAAGTTTCAACACCTAATTGAGGCTTGATCAAGTATCCTTTGGAGCATCGGCGGGGGCGTAAGTCTTAGGTTTGGATGGTGGGGCGTTTCTAGGATCCTTCATTCCTTTGTTGTCTTCCCTCGCAATCTGCGGCACACAAGTTTTCGGCACATGCATCGGTGAGTCTGTTGCATCTTGGGCAGGACCTATAGTCGAGCCTTGGCTCTTCTGACATTGAAATCCGGCTCCTCTTGGGTTTGGGTAGCGTCGACCATCTTGACTAACGGACTTTCCCTTCACTTTCCTCGACCATATTATCCTCGGAGAAATTTTCAACATCTACCACGTTGATTTCGCAACCTCGACAAACAAGGCCTCTTCTTGCCTCAATGGGTGGATCAATCTTTATCCTCACGGAGGTGAACTTGAGGCGGCCTTCTTGCGATTTTGGACGGATCCAAAAAGAACACATTGAGAAGTAGTGTGACCAAGAAAGTTATGATATTTACAAAAACCTCTTTTCTGTCTTTGCTCTAGTGGTGGAATTTTAGCACCTACGAGAATTAAAATCTGACCATCTTTCACTAATGCATCAAATATCTCTTCACATTTACTAACATCAAAAGTGTAAGTTTTGGCAGGAAATTTTGAGCTACTCTCGACGGATAAACTTTTTCCTTTTGAGGAAAAGTGACTTGCATTCATAAGCGGTCTGCTTCATTTCATTAAATCTATCTTACGTAGGCGAGATATAATCTGCCTCATATATGGGCTCTGTGTCGTCATAGTCTTAGTGTGTCTAACTTTCTCGACTCTCAGACGCTCTAGGTGTCGAACCCTGTCTGCTAATTGTGACATCCTTTTCACAAATGTGGGATCGACTTTCTTCACGATGGAATAATCTAAACCTCCGGCCATACATGCTAACTCATGCTCGGGCACTTGGGTGAAACACCTAGCTTTTAGGGACCTAAACCTATTAAGATAGTCGTCGATGGTCTCGGCAAACTTTGCTTGATCTTTGGATAGTTCGACCAAGCGATTTTGAATGTCCCTCATAAAGCGCTCATGGAACATTTTCTCGATGTCGACCAATTGTCGATCGAATTTGGGCTGATCGTAAACCGGTGTGCGGCTTTGGTTAAGGATGAGGGAAATGTTTGATTCTAAGACCCTCATTGTTAGCCATATCCCCGACTCGGTTAGGTATCTAGCTATATGTTCGTGATCGATTCTCCTGTCTCCCCCAAACTTAGTATATTTGGTGTCTTCCATCCTCTAGGGTTTCGATCTGCAGGATATACTCGATAAGGTGATGAATATGTTGGCCTCTGCGAGTGTTTAGGCCATTCTAGCCATGATTCTTTCGGCGATAGTAAGGTTACCCTCGGACAATTTCCTCTCGTCGAATATCCTCGGACACAGTCGCCTCATGGGGCATTGAATCACTACTCTAGGTTGCGCTAAGGCCACATTTGCGTGGTCTTCGTGCCCCTGATGAATATTTTCACCCTTCCGTGTTTATCTAGGCTTGGGCAAATTGTCTTGCACTGTGGCGTGTGGCACCATCTGTCTTTGATCGACCCGTATCTTGGGGCCCCTAGAAATTACACAAGCGTGTCGGTTGTGCAATCACTTGGCGGTTAGTTTCCGAGATAATCTATTGGTTTACGCCTCTTGCACTATGGGATTGAAGACATTACCCATTTGATTGGTTAACATATTAACCATTTCATGGTTGCTATCATCCATCTGCTGCCTCGATCGGTGATGGACGTGTTGAGTTATGATTGGAAATCCCTCATGAGAATCGTCCTCATCCCATAGGGATGTCCCGACGTCTGATGTCGAGGAATCGTGGTATCGAGTTCGTTGTTTGTGGTTGACTTTGGACGATTTCCTCCAATACGGGGTTTGAAGGTAAAGATCCCGAGGGATTTCGTCGATCTGTTACATTTGGGATTAGACATCCCACTTGTGTCTCCCTAGGAGGTTTGTTGTATTTTGGTAAAACTCCACTCTAAGTCTCATACGTTGTTACTTAGCACTATGGTCCCACCGTGTGCCAATTTGTTTCTTGTGGAAAATGGTAAACAACCGTGATCCTCCTGTGTCCTAAACTAGGGGTTACTAGCGAGATCGACCAGATTGATCTCAAGACATGTGCTAAGTTTTGGTGATCACGGTATCTCGTTCAAAGCCTATGCAGAACCGGTTTCGACGGGCTAAAGGAAACTACTATGATGGTTTCCACAAACTAAGGCTTGGTCGAAATAAGTAATCCGTGACCTAAGCAGTGAAGCCTCGATCGAAGGGAGTTTTCGACGATAAGCCAGGCAAAGCGGTGACTCGTGACTCGAGGCTTAAAGCTCGGGACTTGTCGAAACTTAAACAAAGAACATAAAATGCTTCTCGGGTTAGAAGAAAGTAACGGTGATTAGATAAAGATTGAAATAAAACTTAATTGCATTAAGCGAAAAAAGTTGGTGATTCAACGTACATCAAAGCTTTGCGGACTCTTTCTTCCTTAAGTGCGGAATTAGGCGAGTTTTTGCGGTTTGATCATACGAATGAACACACCAAATTACAAGAGATTTGACTTATTTATAGTATTTACAAAATAGCGACTATGCTAAATCGGGCTACAACTAAATATGAAAGCTGCTCCATAGGATCTGCCACCTCTGAGCACCATCCTTCAAAACTATAATCAGCGCCCGTTTGCACCTCCTTTTGAAATTCGAACTTGGCGCACTTCTGCGAAATAACTGTTCCCGCTTCCATGAGTTACGTCCAAACCTTGAGACAATGATGCTAAATTTCTCTAAGAGTAATCTCCAACTTGACCTCGGCGTGAATTCTTGACTTGACTTGACGATGATACCTTACTCATTCGAACCCAAGATAACCACTCATAAGAATCGATGGCTTCCTACTGGTCGACTGAGACTTCGAAATTCCTCACTCTTGACCAAAATATACCCTTCTCTTCTAGAATTGTCCACGAAGTTCCAGAATTGTCCCTTTAAATTAAGGACTTAGTACCTTCAGCTGGCCTTGGCATATTTTCGACCCAACACCTATCAATGATGATTTTAGTTATGAACACCTGATAGCCCATATGGAATCTGAAAACACCACTGAGGAATGCTCTGAAGTTTATAACAATAACGAGACAATTGAAGTAGTGGAAGCAGTATCTACTATGATCTCACTACCATGGTATGCTGACTATGTCAACTACTTAGCAGCAAGATTTCTTCCACCCGATCTAACCTATCAACAAAAGAAGAAATTTTTTCACGATCTCAAACACTACTATTGGGACGAGCCCTTACTTTTCAAGCGATGGTATCTGTGTCGATGAGAGAAGTGAAGTAATTTCTCATTGTTGAAGTCCCTGGAGTTTATAAAATGGGGGTGTCTATGCCATTTGGTAATAACATATCAAGGCGCGATGAGATGCCTCAAAAGGGAATTCTAGAAGTAGAAATCTTTGACGTGTGGGGAATTGATTTTATGGGACCTTTCTCATCTTCTTTTGGCAACAATTAGATACTTGTTGTAGTCAATTATGTATCTAAATGGATAGAGGTTGTAGTCTCTCCCACAAATGATGCACAAGTAGTGATTAGGCTATTCAAAAACATAATTTTTTCCGAGATTACGTGTGCCGAGACTAGTCATAAGTGATGGACTCTCTCACTTTATTTCCAAATTTTTTGATAAACTCTTAGCGAAATATAGAGTCCGACACCGCGTAGCAACACCTTACCACCCACAAACAAGTGGTCAAGTGGAAGTCTCTAACTGCGAGATTAAGCAAATACTCGAGAAAAATGTTGCCACATCTAGGAAAGATTGGTCGTCTAAGCGACATAAAGCATTATGGGCATATAGAACAACTTACAAGACACCCATCAAAGTTACAAAGCCGTTGGAGAAAAGAGAATTCTAAACATCCATGAATTAGAAGAACTTAGGCTAGATGCATACAAAAATGCCAAGATCTACAAGGAACGAACTAAGAAATGGCACGACAGATGCATCTCTAGGAAAGAATTCAATTAGGGTGATATAGTACTACTATTTAACTCTAGACTTAAACTTTTCCGGGAAAACTTCGCTCTAGATGGTCAGGATCTTTTAAAGTTATTAAAGTATTCCCAAGTGGCGCTGTTGAAATTAAAGGAAAAGCCAATGATCCGTTTATTGTAAACCGGCAACATTTGAAGCACTACTATTGCATTAAAAACAAAGACTACTCAGCTAGTCTTAAACTCATACAGCTGTCGGGTGAGTCACCGAACTATATTTTCGATTTTTAAAATAGGTCGAGCATTCGACGTTAAACAAAGCGTTTTGTGGGAGGCAACCCACCAGTTTTATTAAAATTTGATTTCCTAAAAGTTTTTAATTTATTTTTCTTAAATGTTTTTCTTAAAATTTTATAAATAGCTTGATTAGTTTTAGGGAGAGATATCTTATCTACGATAGGAGAGCTCTATTCATAGACACTCATCCGAGATTCATAACCCTGCCATTAGGTATTTCCACAAGATTCTAGCGTTTACACTATTTGGAAAACCTCAACATGATACCTTAGTGTCCAAGGAAGAGCTATTTATCATGTTTTGTGTATTTCAGTCCAGACCGGTACTTGGTGTATCATTTATGCTAGCTAGCCTCCAGAGTATTATCCAGGATATCCATGGCCTGATTTGTGTTGGTGGCTTAGTGATTATGATTGCTGATGCATTATTTCTGAGAGAACCATTGTCCCGTCTGAACCCCTCTAGTGATTTTATTCCACTTGACTTGTCCTTTTGTTTTAATGTTGGTATGATCAGACATTTAGAGCCAAATCAGTTTTAGTTCTTGGTACACCACGAGTCGATCTACCACTTCACTCTGCCTGACATTGCACGAACCAGTGTGCATGATAAGAAGAACTGGATTTCTGATTTGGAAGGAGTGGATGAGAATGATATTAAAGAGGAAGAATCTGATCTCGTGACACCGCCCTACTATTATGACCCTCTAGTAGGATTGGAAGAGTTTGACCCTAAGATGGTCAAAGCTTGTCCTGTGACACCGCCTATACTTGACTACCATCCAACTTGGGACCGACCTACAGTTCCTGCTGCCACTGTTGTTCACGCTCCTCAGATTGATCACAGTGCTGCTATTGATGCTCTCACGATGGAGGTTGCTGCTATTCGTAGTGATGTTACTATGATCCGCAAAGATTTTTACTTTCATGGATTTAGTTATGGAAAATTTAGATCATCTCTTCCAGCACTATAATTCTAGAGGTGACTGATTTTTATTTTAAAACATTGAGGGCATTGTTTTCTCTAAGTGTATGGGAAGGGTGTTTAATTAGGATTTCCCGTTTTTCATTAGGATTTTTATTTCTAAGTTAGGAATTAATTCTAGTATTATTTATTTCTTTTTGGTCATTAATTTAATTATCCAGAATATTGTTTTCCTCCGCATTCAGTATTTTTAATATCAGTATTTATTTTTCACTTTGTGTTTTCATTGATTATTTCTCATTGTATTCTCCTGCTATATTATATGTTATGTTGCTATTACACTGCTTATAAAATACTACTATGTTACTAAAAAATAAATATGCATGCTTGTTAATTTAGTAGGTTGAATGTGGTAACTAATTAGCTTTATATGATACACGCTCAATTGTCACCTCATTGTCCCCTTGCATGTTCAAAGTTAATATTCCCTTAGACAATGAAGTGACACAAGCATGGCATGCCACAGTCAACAAGTAAGAATCACATGCACCAGCCGGCCGTTGCAGGAGCACATGTTTGCCTTGGATTTGAAGCTTGTAATGACCGTTACACCTCTCTTCGTTTATCCCACGTTATAAAATCCATTCAAACCACTTATTTCTCATTCAAACTTTTTCAAACTTCTCACCATTTCATTCTTCTTAACAACCATTCCACACTCATTAACACCATTTTAATACCATTCAACACATTCATTCACCTTCTCTTCCACCATTAAACTTTTCTTCCTGTATAAAAGTTTATAAAGAAACTCACCATACACCAACCTTCATAAATATCCATTCTACCCGTAAATTATTTTATTTCCAACACCTTGTCCAAATGGCTAAAAGAGCGCAAGAAGAAAGAGAAGATCCAGGCCTCACTGGTATGGTGTTCAGAAATGGAGCATCCAGACACCAACAAGAGCAACTTTACTGGCAATTTCACCAGAGAGGCGTGCTCCCCACAAAGTTTATTAAGATTGAATGTCTACGTGAGTTGGGGTTAATAGAGAGTGTGCAATTTATGCTCAACAAATCTTGTCTAAATCATATTGCCACTCTAAATATACCAACTTACGAATCCCTCATGTTGGAGTTCTTGAGTTCTTTTTCCTACCACACACCTCTCACTCCTGAAGTCAGACAATATCTTATCAGTGCAACATTATTCAGATTATTCAACACAAAGTACACCATGAATTAGGCGACTCTGAGTCAGATACTCCACTTCAATCATGGCGACTGTGTGAATTATAGAATTCCCACTGATGAAGATTGGATGGAAAGATCGTTCACAATTTTGGAAGTCTTAACCGATAGTCTTTTTAATGATTGGGATGAACTTCTATCCACCCATATCCACAAACCGTGCACCCGTTACTTTCATTGTGTATTAGCCAATACAATGTTCGGGCGAGCTAACAACAACAAGGTAAATTCTAAGGAAATGTATTTTCTGCACTGCACTTTTACTCCTGGTGTCCGTATAAATGTCGCTTTGTTCCTTCTTAGCCACATTCAGTCTCTCATATCAAGGAACACCAGCACTTCACCTTTCTATATAGGGGGAATAGTTACCGTTATAGCCAATAATCTGAATTTACAAGACAGGTTTCAATATATGCCTTCATGGCCAGCTAAGTTTTTGGATATCGAGTACTGCCAATATAGCCATATTGTCAAAGCAAGAAGGGATGGAAGGTACAACCTCATGGTGCAGAACAGGGTAGTTCCCAATATTATTCTGCCAAATCCAGCTATTACAAGGATTGACGTCGCTGAAAAATTGGCATTATGATCTTTCAAGCACCAACTCCTAGAGTACATGTGCAGAATAATCAAGGAGGTGCGGGTAATGCAGCACCAATGGTAAATCAACAGCAATAGCCCTAACCAGATGTCCATCTACAGGAAGAACAAGCAAAAAATCATCCTCAACTGGCCACAATTGAAGCCATATATGCATCACTTTTACTTCAAGATCAGCGTCAACAAGAACTGATGCAGATGATGCAAGAATTACAACACGATCAACACGATAACGCTTATTGGAACCACCGCGACATTTCATATCTGACCGATGAAATGTGCCATTTGTCATTTTGTGTTGAAGGCCTACATACATATGATTACAACATTGGCGAGGAACCTCCTAGACCTAGAGGAGTAAGGACCAGAGAAGGTGGAGTAAGGAAACGAGGTGGAGCATCCAGGAGCAGAAACAATGAGGAGTGATCTTGTTTTCTTATTTTCTTAGTTTCCCGTTTGTTTTCTTCTCTCACTTTCTATTGTCTCATTGGGGACAATGCTCAGTTCAAGTGTAAGGGATGAAACCCCTTGTTTTAATTTCCTAGTAAGTCAACTTTGAATTTGTGTTATTTCTCTTTCCATTTCAATGCAAAAAAATTCTTGTCAGATTGATTTCAATTGAGCAATCATTTCCGTACTTCCATATTATTCTTGAACCATAACCAAAAACATTTTACTAAACGCATAGCTCGGTACATTCGAAAAGTATATAGGTTGCTCACAATTAGGCTACGTTATAATTTTGAAAAATATTCGACAAAAATAATACTGCCTTGACACCTAAGTCTTCCAAATTATGCGAGATCAGTTTGAGCACTTATGATGCCGAAACCTTAAGTTTTAATTTTGGATCAACCCTGAGTTGTTTATACTAGTAGTCGGCACCGTCTTATTCACAAACTACATATGGAGCCGATGAATATAAGTGACTGGTCTTAATAAAAAAATTTAAGCATCATGTTATTACAGGGAATGCCTAATTAAGTTAGGTGGCCCTCACCAGGTCATTTTATCCAACAGTTGCAGAACCTACAAAAAAATTAATGTAACAACCCGTTGTAAGTAGGTTCAGTGGTGTTGTTCGCGGTAAAAAGTGACGAATGAGGGAATCGAATTGGAATTCAAATCTCTGGCTCAAAACGATTTACTCTTTTAATTTTTTTAAATAAAAAGATGTCGCGAGCATCAAACTTTATTATTTCCAAAACAAGAAAAATGAGATGAAAAGGGGCAAAGCTGCAATACCCTCAATAAATAATGATATGCAGTGCGAGTAGCGTGAACTAGACGCAACGCATTGGGGAGAGATCTGAGTAAGGGGGTTTGTTATATAAAGGGACAGATTGGCACCCTATATATATATATATATAGGGTGCCAATCGTCATATAAACCAATATATATATATATATATATATATATATATATATATATATATAGTTATCAATAGCCTTATTTATATATATGAATATTTTTGATATGTTTGTGTGTTTTAATTTGGTATTCTATTCTTTGGATGTTTCTCCTTTGGATTTTCAGAAAGGTAGGTCATGTGGGATCCTAGGTTTTGTTATTATTGTGCTCGCAAAGATCATTGGGATCTTCTGCATACATATCCCTTAATGGGAATCAGAGCATCTGTAGCTCGGATCTAAGGGAGCTATTGTTTTGTTTGGTTTGAGGGAGAAATAAGTATGCTCGCCAAGGATGAGACCTTGTGCCTACATATTCTCAAAGAGAGGTTGAGAAAGTCAGAGCAATCGTAGTTCTCACTTATGCTAGTGGAAGCAAATGGTGTTATTAAGAGACAAAGACAAATGTCATCTTAATGAAAAATGTATCTAATCTATTTCATCACATACATTTTGAAGGGTTGATTGATTGAATCTTTCATCGTAAGTATTAGGTGTTTTGCTTGAGTGTACAAGCGTTACCACTTACGAGTTAAGAAAGATGTTTGAAAAGATGTTGAATCTTTAATTGTAAGTTTTGGTGTTTTGCTCGAGTGTACAAGCGTTACCAGTTACAGTTAAAAGAAGTTTTTGTTTGAAAAAGTGTTTGAAAAGTGTTTGATTTGTTTGTGATGTGATAGATGAGATACTTCTTCCTTAGAGATGATAAACGTCTAAATTTCTAGGAGAAATTGATTATGGATTAGGGGGATGCTTTTAAGAAGCACGTGGGTCCTTGTATTGTAAGCCCAAGAGGAGGCATTCTGAGGTTCATCGAGGGTCCTTGCATTGTGAGCCCAAGAGGAGGCATTCCGAGGGTCATCGAGGGTCCTTGCATGAAGCTCAAGAGGAAGCTATATGGTATGTCTGGCTTTGGCTTTAAGAGTGGTTTCACCGAGAAACCATCCTCTTAGGATTCAAGAGTGATTTCATCGGGAAATCATACTCTCAGGATTCTATTCTAGCACGGGTGATTCTTTGTATTGGAAGCCCAATAGGAGGCTGTTAATAGATTTCCAGGTCTCTTTCTTGTTTGATGCCCAAGAGAAGGCTAAACTTAATGAGGGAGTTCTTTTGAATGAACCCCAAGAGGAGGCTAACTCAGCAGGGGAGTTGTCTTATATGAAGCCTAAGAGAAGGCTAAACTCAACGGGTGAGTTGTCTTATATGAAGCCTAAGAGGAGGCTAACTCAATAAATGAGTTATCTTATACGAAGCCTAAGAGGAGGCTAAAGGGAACCTAGTTGTTAGACTAGTTGTTATGTTATAACTGAGCAGTTATATGAACAAGTGTGTGATGTGTATTCACAGGAGTTTATGAAGGAAATATATAAACAAGTGTATAAAACAAGCAATTAAAGCAAGCGTAACTTGAATATATACAAAGGGTTTGAGACTTACACCTTAAGGGAGGCCCATTGGTTTAAGAGTAGTTTCACCGGGAATAATGCTCCTCTTAATACCAATGAAATCGGTGTATAAACAAGCGGATGAAAACAAACGAACGGAGTTTGTTATGCTTGAATATTTATAATGATGATTGAATGTGTACAAGGAAATGAATATGTACACGAAAGGGTGGTTATGTACAAGGAAATGAATATGTACATAGGAGGGTTGGGACTTACACCGTGAGGGAGGCCCATGATCAATTTGAAAGACATTCAATGAGAAACCTGGTTCGGTTTATCTTCAAATCTAATTGATCATGGAAAAAGGTGTGTAAGTTTATTGAAATTTTTTTGAAAAGGTTTTAAAAATGATTTTGAAAAGTGAAGGATATTCACAAGAAGTTTTGAAAAAAGATTAGGTTTGAAAATTGAAAAGAAAACATTTTTGAAAAGTATTAAAAGTACTTAAAATGTCTTATTTTTAACCTAATTAAAATATAATCAAAAAGAAAACATTTTTGGATTTTTTGACATAATCATAAAATAGGTATATTAAATGACAAGTATGCAAAAAATCATCTCAAAATGAGAAGTTTTGATTAGTTTTTGAAAATGTTGAAGTTCGTTAAAAAACTTGAGAAAATTAGTGATAAAAAAGAGTTTTGGTCCTAAGGAGGTTTGAACCTAGGACTTTTGGCTTAGAAGTGAAGATTTTTTCCACTGAGCCATTTGCTTGACTTGTCATTTAATCACCTCGCTTTGAAGGAGTTTTGAAAAATATTTAAAAATGAAGTTTTGAAAAAAGGGTCAGAAGTTGACGTTTTGAAGGTTAGAAGCTGGAGTTCTGAAAGGGGTCAGAAGCTGGAGTTCTGAAGGAGTCAGAAGTTGGCTGCTTCTGAAGGAGTCAGAAGCTTGTTGCTTCTGAAGGAAGGTCAGAAGCTTGCTACTTCAGAAGGAGTCAAAAGCTTAATGCTTCTAAGAGTGTGAGAAGCTTACTACTTCTGAAAGTGTTAGAAGCTTGATGCTTCTGGAAGTGTTATAACCTTGATGCTTCTGGAAGTGTAAGCATCATAAGTGTTTCTGAAGGAGTGAGTATCAGAAGTGCTTCTGAAGGATGGGTCTTTTATAAAAAAAAAGGTCTCAGGGGGATTCGAACCCTGGGCCTTGAGGCGAGGCAAAGGACTAAGAGCGTGATGGCTTGCCACTGGGGTGGCTGTTACATCCGGTTATGAAACAACAACAAATAAATATAAGATAAGTTAAGAATTTGAATTTTCTAGAATCAGAAAACGTGCGTAACAACTTCATCTTCAACCTCCAGATTCCAATTCGTATCTCTCTTGTTTCTCCATGAAATTGCACGATCCAAACATCAAACTTGCTCGGATTTTCACCAGGAACATGATGGTGGAAATTAATTTTATCATGAAATCATGTATGAGCACAGATTTAAGCAATTGATTGAGGGTTATTACTCAATGATAGTGCAAAAACAAAATGGCCAAGCCTTTTTTGAACTGGAAGTTAGAAATTAAAGAGTTCAAAGTTCAAGCTCTTACCTTTTCAAGTTGGATTCTGATTCTTCGAAAGAAGTGTTTCAGAACTGGTTTGATGATTGTTACAACACCACTGGACCTTATGGAAGGTGTATGGATGCTTGGCTTGCTTGGAAATGGTCTGGATCAGTGTACCCAAGTCCAACTGCAGCTTGCTCAAAGTGAAATTGAATTTGATGATGGAGCTATTACAGGTTAGTGATGAGTGTTTGGATCACTCATATGAAGTGTATGGAAGGTTTTTAAAGAGAAAGATTGAAGTTTGCACGAGTGGAACGGAAATTTGGAAGTTTTGGTTCAAACTTGAATTTTATGGATTTTGTAAATGGTTTCTGAGTTTGGCTAGTTCTTGGGCTAGCTTGAGGATTATAACAACTTTCTAATGATGTTTAGAAAGTATTTGAAGTCTAAGATTGCTCAGAAATTGCAAGGTTTGAAATTTGCAAATTCTCCTACTTAGAAACTTGAAATTTGAAAAACAAGAAAGAAAGAAGGAAAGCTTGGATTATGATGCTTTGGGGTGATTTTGAATGAAGAAGTGACCTCTATTTATAGGCCAAGAAATCTGAATGGTAAGTATAAGAGATTGGCTTGAAATTGAACAACTTGCCTTAAAGGGCAAGAAAGACATTTTTGCCATAAATGCACATGGAATATTCCTTTAACCATGGTTAAAATCTCACTTGATCTTATCTCCCTCATAATTACCTCTCATCTGATATTTATCAGCTCTAACCTATCTAAATTGGTGACAAGGCTTCTAGAAGGAGGAATTTGTGAAAACATGACCTATAGTTCTTGAAAAATGACTTGTAATTTATGGTTATGGAGCTCTAAGTTTCAATTTCAAAACCCTAGCTACACAAAGTGTTTTTTTCAAGTTCTTGGACATTTTGGAAAGCTTGTAACAAGATCTACAACTTTCATGTTTTGAGTTTTTCTTGAAACAAAATGGATCTAGGTGAAAAATGGTCATGAAAGTAAGGAAAAACCATGTTTTTTAACACTTGAAAATTTTTCTAAGTGTTAGAAAAAATTCTAACTTTGACTTTTTCACATTTCTTGATTTTTATGATCATTATGGATAATTTGGAATGATTTTATGATTGAAAAAATTTATATTTGAAAAAGTTGACCAAAAGTCAAAGTTTAACTTTCTGAACAGTTGAATTTTCATCAGATGATTTAGAATTTGTCTGATGAAGAAACATGGATTTTGTAATGTTTTGAACCAAGAAATTAGGTCAAGATGTTGCATTGAGGATGTTAAGATCAATCTTCAAGCAAATAGGTCATTCATTGAGCAGAAAGTCAATGATTTACTATCTTCGCTCAAAACCCTAATTGGTCGATTCAAGGTAGATCATGAGAAAAAGTTGGGAATTTGAAGATCAAATGTTGATGATTGATTAAGATAGATCAATTGAGGTGAGTGGAGACTCAAAACCTAACTAATCATATCTTGAACAAATAACATTTTGATAAAACCCTAACTTTGACTTTAGGAGCACACGCATAATCTATCCTATTCTGAAACTGTTAGTGATGCAATGATGCACATGTGAATGATATAAGGTGGTATCTTAGGTCAAAAATTGGGGTATGACAGGTGTCTGGTGCTGAACTTGGTAGGGAGGATCACGGTTTGATCCCTCGTAACTTATAATCTGGGAAAGCAAAAGGGTTACCAACCTGTGTACCAAAACCCCGTGCATAAATGACCAAAATCGCTAACCGACTACTCTACTATGTGCGCGCGAAAAAGATAAAGGGCTTAATGTGATTGCGCTAGAATGAAAGCGATTGATTTTGAACGAAAAGAATTAGGTTGAGCTATGATAGCATGATTCAGACTGGTTTGCATAGGGTGGAAGATTTTGATCATATTCTATGGTTTCGTGTCTTTTCTGTATTGTTAGTGTTGAAACCTAGTTTCATCTTTCTAATGTAATGCATGTGAACCACGTATGATTCGAGTTGTGTCGTGTGATTGTGTCAAAAACCATGCGTTAAACGATTTTTATTCTATTATTTTCTTGATGACAAGCAAAGGTTCAAGTGTAAGGGAGTTTGATAACCCGAAAATGTATCGTATATTTGAATCAATTTACATGAATTTTACCCGCATTTTATTTAAATTAAATTACTATTTATTCGTATTATGCCGATATTTTCTATGTTTTCATGTATTTAATGTTTATAAGGCATGTACGAAGAAAGTCGCGAAAAGTTGAGCGAATCGAGCTTAAAATCCACAAAAAGAGCAAAATATGCAAGCATGTGGTGTGATAGCAAAATGGGGTATGAGAATTAAGGCTGGAAAGAAAGAAATGAAAAACAACAAGGCCCAGCCCATTACCACACGCGCTTCTCACCAGCCCAACAAGGTGTGGCGACCGCCACACATCTCACACTGAAGCCCTAACGGAAGCTTCCTCATGAAGCAATCTGTGACGATCGTCACACTCTCTCCAACAAACCCTAGCGACCGCCACACATCTCACACTGAAGCCCTAACGGAAGCTTCCTCATGAAGCAATATGTGATGATCGTCACACTCTCTCCAACAAACCCTAGCGACCTCCACAGAGAGGATTTCGCAGGAGAGGATCACGCAACGATACCTACTTTCCAACCATACTCCAACACTATAAATAGGCAGCGAGATCTTCATTTGGGACGCCTTCTTTTCACTTAGCCTTACCGTTACTCTGTCAAATTTTCCAGTGAATTATACTTTAGTTTTATTTTCTTTTATCGATTTTCAATTTCATTCATTTTCTTCGTTTCAGTTTCTATTTTCTCATAGCAATTTCCACATCGAAAATTGCTATGAACTTTTGCTAGTTCTAACCTTACGTTAGAACAAAGTTTTTTTTTCTTTCTTGAATTTATTTTTGGAGCAATTGAAGGTAGATCTCACCGAACTGTGGGAGACACCTGACGAATTAGGATTTATTTGCAATTTCATTTTCTGGTTTAATTTTAAAGCTTTAATTTATTATTGTCAAAAATTGTCTGCAATGCTTGGAATTATTTTTTTCTGGTGTTATTTATTTTCGTTGCGTTGTTATTGAATTTTATAATATGCTAGGCTAAATTAGTTTATCGGTATGTAAGGTCATATAGCCGACGGAGTTTAGCAATATCGATTGAACAATTCTTTTTAAAAGAACAATTTTCTGTTTTCGATTACCAATTTTAATAACCAATTGTTTTATTACGAGAGTAAAATGCAGATAGAAGTTAGGATCAATAAAACAAGAGTTTGAGATAATAACTGGACAGTGGTAATTGTGCATTAACTTAAAATACAGTGAAAGCGCTTTTAAGTTAATTAGATCTTATTTGTCTTCAAAAACTATTTTTAAACTTTAAGTGATACAGTGAGAACGCTCACTTAGGCTTAATTATAGGATCTGACTCAATAAATACGAGAGTGAGAAAAGGGTCTTCAAACAAATATTTTCTACTGAAAGTTGTTTTAATAATCTGTTTGTGTCAATGAATTTCTATTTCTTTGAAATCCGACCATTACATATCAATATCTCCCCTTGAATTTAAACTAGATTATATTCATTTAAGTTCCCTAAAACCCCAAATCAATTATATTATTAGCCTTAGATTTACGTAGTAACCTAAGATAGCAATAGTTTGACATTTAGTCCATTGGAATTCGATAATCTTTAAAGCTACACGCGATAGGACTATATACTTGCGGTCTAGATTTCTTAAGACACACAAAGTCGCGATCACCACACGTGTGAATAATAACCGTATACCACAGCGGAAATAGGGACCAACACCAACAGCTCTGATACCATTGTTGGATATCAGAGTAGCAAGATAAATATCACACAACTCAAAATAAGAGATTAAGTAGAAACTGACACACAATATTTACGTGGAAACCCTCAACAAATAAGGGAAAAATCACGGGCACCGGTAGAAAAGATTTTCACTAAGTGGAAGAAATTACAACACTTCTCTCTAAATATAAGGAGAAAACAAATTACACTTTCTCTTATAATATGAGAACACTCACTAAAAGAATCTTACAACAGAATACAATATTTTCTTTTCTCTCTTATTTTTCTTCTTAGTTACTATGTTGTAATACTATTTTGTGGTGTGTTACAAATGAGAAATGCACCTATATTTATAGGTGATTATCTTTTACAAAACTATGGAAGATTCATAAAACCATGGGTGAAAAACCACGGGTGTTCACATACTTTATTTGACCCAATGATATCTTTGAACCACATGATTACTTTGACCCACGTGATTTTTTTTAACCATATGATTTTCTTGACCATATGATTACTTTGACTCACATGATTTCTTTATCACATGATTTCTTTGATCAACAAATTGTGACTTTACTCAATCACAATCCTTGACCATAATCTTTGAACACTTGACCATATTATTTGACAGGAGCAAATGACATTATGTTTGTCCGAAATAAGCTATTCAAGCAGACTGTGGAAGCACTATCAAAGCAACTACAAAAACCTCCACAACAATTGAGAGAAATTCAAGAAATGTTTGGTAAGCAAAAATAGATTTCATGTTGTGAGCAATGTATAAGTAATCACAAAACTAGTAGGGGTGGAAAGCGGGCACGACCTGATGAGCATATGTCTGTTTTACCCACATATTTAGTGGGTCGGTTAAGATTTTAGATGCGCACCCTCAAATATGACAACTCCACTCTATTCTATTTTTTGCGTACTTTTGTATATGTGAGCTTTAACATGCGAACATGAATTTTTGCAACTTTTAGACTATATATGTGCAAAGTTACTTCTTAGTTTTTGTTACGACAAATCAAGGTTTTAGACTCGCACTCTTTACTTGTCTTGTCATTTTTTTAATAGATTTTTACGGAATAAGTCTAAACTGAGTAGTCATACTTATTTGTCACTCTTACTGACTAGTATTATCCTCCTAATGATAAGGATGAAAATAATTTCAACAAATAAACAAAGGAAAACACCCGCAGCAAAGAAGGAACAATAATTTATAGGATCAAAGACGGATCCAGAAATATTAATTAGTGGGATCAAAATCGTACATATATTATAAATATTATATAAACTATAAATGTTTGTATAAAAATATTTAAATATTTGTTAAAATAAAGATATAATTATCTTATGAATTCAATCTAGTTTGGTATTTAATTTTTGTCATTAGAATACTACACTAAAAATTAAAAAATTCAAAAAATAAATATGTAATAATTATTGAATAAAACATTATAAACAGAAAATTAATATTTAAATTATGCCACCCATTCTAAATGATTATTTTTATTTTTTATAAAACTATTTAATTTATATGATGGGGATAATGCTTAATATTTTTAACAGAACAAAATGATATTGTTAATTGTTTAATACAGAATAACTAAATTTGTGGGGGCATGTTCCCCAATTACTCTAATAGATTCGTCCATGTATAAGGTGGAAATTTTCATAGAGGCTGGATGTCTTTCTCAATTACATTCAATACTATATATAATAGTCTCAGTAAGTTCACGTAATTAAAAATTATATTGACAAATATTTACCTAATTTATCTAAACTATCACGAAGTAAATAATTTACAATTTCAACTCCTAATTAACATCTCATTCAATTTGATTTTGCTGGTCAATAAATATTAATTTGCTAACAACATACTGATGGCGTGGGCGCAAAACAATTTTCTTAAGAGTATATGTAACATGAAGTTGAGTAGTGACGTGATGAAGTGTTATAAGTTGTCCATCACAAGCATCACAAATTGAATGACAATCGACTTCGATTTGTTTGGTGCATTCATGAAAGATGGAAATTACAACAATTTGGATGACGCTTGTATTGTTGGCATAAAATGATGTAGGCTATATTTAAGAAAATTCAAATTCAGTCAAAAGACAACGTCAGTGACGGAGTCAGAAATTTTAGGTAGCCTGGACATAAATTTAAACCACAAATTACATGTGACATAATATCAAGATAATGAAAATCGGATCAGACCGGTCGGTCCAAACCAGAAATCGCACCTCTGCTCGGTCAAAAATACTACTACAATCGGATATTAATAAAACCGATAAATATACATTAAAACCAATAAAAACAAGTATAAACCGACAATTTTACGGTTTTCTAAAGTGAACCAATATTTTATGTATTCTCCTATGTTTTTCATAAGAAAATACATCTAAAAAAATATTTTAAATCTGAGATAATTAGAACTTATAGATGCAATGCCAATAACTTTATTTTATAGGCGTAAATTTGAACTCAAAGCTTAAACTTACCGATGTGGACTATAAGGAAATCAAACTGCATAAAAGAAGCCACTTGTTTTATTTTACAACTATTTCACTTCAAAACGAAAGAAATAAATCATTTGTATTTTCAATCTCTTCAAATTCTTGTAAAGAAAAATCTCTTCCAATTCCAATCACACAATGAAATATAAAGTAATGAAATAAACTAGATTAATACCCGCGGTAATCAATTAATTTTTAATAGATTTTAATTGAATTTTATTTATTTAAAGAATTTTTTTATAACGGTGGTAAATAAATTTATATTTAATAATTTATTATGAATTATAATTGAGACTACAATGAATATACCGATTTGGAAAATAGAGAGAACTAAAACTCTCACATTCCTCTATTATCTCCTTCTTTAATCTAGTTGTCACCCTTCATTCTCCTCCAAAATTATTAATTTCTAGGTCACCATGTAATCTTCTTTCTTGGTAGTGTAATGAGTTACTTCCTCCACACCACTATTTTGCTATGTTGTATATTTTCTCTATTTTGCTTTCAACATCACCATATAAATTTGACACAGTCTTTTCTGATGGATTATTTTGACCTTCTTCGGTGGACTATTTGTTTTAATTTGGACTCTATTTGGTAAGACATTTTATGAGCTTATAGCTTATAAGTTCATATGACAATAAAGACCTGTTTGGTAACAATATTTTTATTACAAGCTTGTAATTTATTTTACTAACTTATATAGCTTATATTTCAGACGTTATTTCAAATAGCATTTTAGCCTATACCTTATTGTTTTTTATTTTTCTTATTATTTTAAATAAAACTCACTATTATTCTTTATAATTTATTTTAATTTAAAATAAAAAAGTTATATCTTAAATTCCTTTTATGTTATTTTTATTTATCAGTTAATTCAACCGCTAATTTTACCAGAAAATTCAATTAGCTTATTATCTATAAGTCATCAACCATCAAACATCATCCATAAGTTATCAGTCATCAGCCATCATCCATAAGTTATAAGCTATCATCTAACTTATCAATCAATTGCTATGACAACAATGATTTTGAGTCGACATTATAGTTTTCAAAAGCTATAGTTTTCAAAGTGTTTGAGTCGACGTTATGATAATAATTATTTTGTTTAGTTTCACGACCTTCTCACCTCCTTGTTAGGCTTAAAATTTACCAATTATGGTTTACTTCAATTTAGGTTTTTAGTCTTGAAACATGTTTTATGCTTAATTTGATTTCTCAAAGGAAGTCGATGGTATGTGAATTGGTTTGGTTTGACACTCATTTAATTCGTCATTACTTAAGATTGTGAAGATCCACACAATTTTTTTTTGCTATTTGGTCTTGTATCTATGTAAGTAGATTTTCTGGATAGTGTATGTGGTGTGTTTGATTTTACTTCTTTCTTTTATACCACTATTATTGTAATTGCTATATGTATATAATATTTGTAATCTCTTTTATTTTTATTTAATCTACTTGTGTTTTAGCTTTTTTTTTTAATTGAGACTACAATTTAGAGTGACATCTATAATTTTTAAAATATAGTGTACGAATACACGCATGTATTTTATTTTGAAATTGGGAAAATATGCTTAGTTGGAGTGATTCTTGAGTTGTTAGAATATTTAGCTCAAAATGAGTCTCGAATCTATCTCTTTTTTAAAATTCTTAGAATAAGGAGAAATTATTGTAATAGATTTATTCATGCATAAAATTCATTAGCCGAGGTATGGTGATTATACAAGGATTTCCTATAAAGGGTATACACCGAGTCTTTGGGGAAGCCACGCCGGGGTTGAATAGTCGGAGGTTCCGACGACCAAGACGCCGGAGGATGAAGTGACTCTTGTCTGGCATATATCTCGGACCCAAGAAGTTAAGATCAGGCTGGAGGGTGTTATGCCTAAGCCGGACCATTAAAGGTGTAACTGTTGCTTTAAGTTTGACGGTGTATGTTACGTTTTGGGCTCATTAATCATCTGCGGCAGACGTTACCTTCCCGGAAGGCAACTCAGTTACGAAGCTTGGAAGGCACAACCGTTACGGGTATTAATCATAGCAGTTCTGATACCTCTATATATAAGACTCTCGAATGATGGATAAGCAAGATAATTAGCTTGGAGCTCAAGTCACCTTACTTAAGCCTCTGAATCCATAAATATTCTCATATAGTGTTTCTAGCAAGAACAATATTTAATCTCAAATATGTTATTAATATATAAGAAAATGATATATGTATTATTCTGGACTGCCCGAATGCTAACCAGGAAGCCTCATCTTCTAGATCCTCGAGCCTTTGATCGAGATCCTCAGCCTTGCTGGGCGCGACGAGACAGCATCGCCAGCCACGCAAAGTCCCTTGCCCGACACCCGTCGGGTGGAATCAATGCATATCGAATTTGGAGATATATTCGTTACGTCCCCCTGCTCGACATAACGGCTAGTTGCAGGCATAGTCGCCTGATTTTGACCTAGTCAGCTCGAACGACTATATTTGTGGACCCACATATCTCGACCCAAATATAACAACCAATAAGAATCCTCTTATGTCCATTATATAAACCCTCATATCTTTGAGGGTAAGGTATGACATTCTTACTCTAACAACCCTAATATTCTCTTGTCCTTATCTTGATCATTGGTTTACTTTAGCATCAGAGTGCCTTACAGGTACACCACCCCTCCTCAATGTCAACTTACTCGAAAGACCGTCATTCATTCTGGTCGTCTTCGACTTTGATCACTTGTTCATATCAGTGGCGCCGTCTATGGGAACTATCTTCCCCATCTTCGTTCATTATCCCGATATCTTAAGATCAAAGATAATCTCGAAAGTCCCAACGAGATGGGTGATTCCAATGATCAACTTCTTTCCAGCAAGACTGTTCTCTCACCTGTCTGAAAAACGGACAAGATTATTCTCTCTCCTCCTCTAGAGGACACCATTGATCACAAGGATGGCAGGACCGCATCCCCAAATTCTAAAGATGTTGTTGACCAAGATTTCCTCTTGGATGACCAGAAAACCACGGATCAAGTTGATGACCCGTCATCCCTCAACCCTCAGCACCACTGTCGATCAACGCGGATCCAGCATTAGCTATTATTTTGTTCGTCCTCAATCAGAATAACAGTGACCTCCTCCAACAAAGCCAACGCATTGAGGCTCTAGAAAGGAACCGCCCCCGTCTCCACCTCAGAGACCTAAAGCGGTCGTTTCTCGTAGTCCCTCACCAAGAAGACCTGCTCAAAAAGAAGATTATCCCGACCGACATATTCTGAAGAAGATGAGACATACCCAACATCGGAAAAATCGGGGATCTCCCTCGCATAAGAAGACGAAGAATGAATCATATCGCCCCGCGATCAATCTCCGTCACCCAAATCAAGAGAGGAGAAAGAACTCTCCCCTCGTCACAAGATAAACAATCATTCCATCTCCTTCTCTCCGGACCGGAGTGATGAAGATGAACATCACGGTCCTATTTGTCAGGCTATCATGGATATTCCTATTCCATCTGGTCTAGAGAAACTTCCTCGGTTCAGTCAATACGATGGTACCACCAACCCTGAAGAACATATCAAGAACATTGATGCCTTGCTCGACTATCGAGGAGTCCATGGGGCCATCAAATGCCGCCTATTACCTACAACCTTGAGGAAAGGGGCCATGGCGTGGTATAAAATCCTACCCGATGAATCAGTCACATCTTGGAAGCAACTGGGGAGACTATTCTTCAAACACTTCACCGCCCCCCAACGCCACCCAAAGTCAGAGGCATCCTTGGAAGCCATCATTCAAGGCAAAGAGGAATCTCTTCGAGCGTATATCGAGAGGTTCAACCAAGAAGTCGTCCAAGTCTCGACGACAGATGATGTGAAAAAATATCTCCTTGAAAGAGGACTACACCCTCGTAGCGACTTTGCGAAGGCCGTAAGCATCGAAACACCCTCCACATTGGATGCTTTCCTCCTGAAGGCCCAAGAATACATCCAATACGAGGAAAAGGAAGCCATAAACTCTGCTCGCGACACCCGGCATAGGGAGAACGTCAAGAGCTCCAAGAATGAAGAGCCCTTAACATCTCTTCGGGGGGAGGAGAAAGAAGGCGGGAAGACAAAACCCGCGATTCTAGAGATCCCAAAGGGACGGTGGGTCGATACAATGACTACACCCCCTCTCACTAATTCTCGGGAGCGCATCCTAACCGATTATGCAAACTCCGAGTTCAAACAAGGCGGTGTATGCTTTCCTCGACAAACCCCTGCTAAATTGGGGACAGACAAAACCAAATATTGCAGATTTCACCGGACCCACGGACACGTGACAGACGACTGCATCCACCTAAAGGATGCGATTGAGATCCTAATCAAAGACAGGCATCTCAAACAGTACAAGAAAAAGGAATCTGCAAAAGAAGAAACCCCCTCGTCCAGCAAGGTCGAGGAAGAAAAGCTCGCAGAGGAGTCTTCTATGCACGTATATCTAGGTCGGAATATTTCTTCTTCCCTGATTTGGATATCACTCAGACATACTTCGCTGCTCACACCCCTTGGGAATCTTTTCCAACGACCGTGGTCATCTCCGGTGGAGGGTTCACCAAGAATTCCATCGGGTCAATCAAGAGAAGATTCGACGACCTTGTCAAGACGAGTTCGAATCTGGGCACCACCCTCGATAAAATCCAAGGAAAGTCCCATCCACTGGCCTTCTATAAGGAGGAGCTTCCTGGGGGATCCCCCAATGCAATTATCCCTCTGCTTGTACGTGCTCGGATGGCCAACTTTGATATCAGACGCATATTAGTCGACCAGGGAAGTTCGGCTGATATAATGTACACTCAACTCTTCAAGACGTTTCAGCTCAACGAAACTCACCTGACTCCCTACCTCGGTTCAGATCTTCAGGTATTCAACGGCTCCACAGCGAATCCATGGGGATATGTCGAGCTAACCGTAACTTTTGGGGCCGGAGAGACCGGTAGATCGATCGAAACATAATTTTTGCTCGTCGAATGCCCGTCTCTATATCAATCTATTTTCGGTCGGCCCACTCTCGCTGAGCTGATTATTGTACCATCCACGGTGCACTTGAAGATGAAATATTGTACAATGAGTGGGAAGGTGGCAACGTTGCACGGAGACATCCAAGTAGCTCGAAGATGTTTTGAGGCATCAGCAAAAGGCCTAGACTCCATCAACCAACAGCCCCAGACCAAAGGCAAAATCGACCTTCCAGAGAGCTCTCATAAGCCTGAGCCCCTTCCTCGAGTCGATGATATTGACCTCGACAACTTTTTGGAGCCAGAGGACTTGGCCGAGAAGAAGAGGAAAGGAAAAGCCCCTATGGTCGAAGAATATTCACCCGCTTCCAGAAATTCAGGAGCATCCTCAAAGCAACACATACGCCCAATCCCATACGCAGATTTCGAGCTCGTTCCATTGGGTGACGACCCCAACAAAGGAGTCAAGATAGGAACAGACCTCCCGGAATTGGCACGAGAATAGCTCAAAACATGTTTAAAGGATAACGTCGATCTCTTTGCCTGGAGTGCAGCCGAAATGCCCGGCCTCTGTAACACCCCCTTCTATTTACCCGCGTTTTATAAATAATAATCAGAGTATTTTAATCACAATTCAAGAGGCGTCACAATTTAAATAATTTAAATCAATCAATACAGTGTCATGCTTTCACTGAAGGAGATTTATTAAGTAAATAATGCAAAAAATTATGTTTAACAGCGGAAATGAAACATAACCAAAATTCCGAATACATCATTCATAGTATTCCAGGATATTAACCAAAACATGATTCAAACCATTAAGGAACTCCATTAAAGAATTTCAAACAAACGTTCCCCAGTGTTACATCTACGAGCACGACAACGACAGCGGATTAACTAAGCGACTCGATGCTAGAGCTATCCTCACCGACTCAAGCGACTAATCACCGGATCGAAATTGTTAAAGTAAGGGTGAGATTCCAATTCAATATAACATGCATTATACGTTTTTAAAATACAACAGAATAAACAGATACATTAATCCGTTAACCAAACACAAGTCATAATCAGTTCACAAGGCAGTTCACACAATGAACATGTAATATAACAAACAATGGAAATTGCAACACTAGAAACCATCCTAGCATGTTACAATCCCATATGCAATGCAGACTCTATGCATGTGGTACCAAAACGTGAATCGAGTTCACCCACCGCTCCGTTTACATGTGGAAAGACAGTGTAAATTCATGATTTGCCCATAGCTATTGGGTCAAGAATCCAGCCTCACTACCTCAACCTCCGGGTAAGTCTATTGGCTCAACCAGTTCACTTCCACACAAATGGGAATGAACCATAAACAACAAATGCTTATGCATGCATCATAAAAGCATGCAACATTAATTCTCAGATCATGATATGAACATATATCACACAATGCCAGTTCATCAATGTATCACATTCAATCATAATGAATATTAAGATACAACATAGTAAGCATTAACATTTCATCCGGTAACTTAGACCAATGGTAATAGTTCTCCATTATCCTTAACTAATCACTCTTTTCAAAAATCGGAAGCTCGACTCTTTTAAAATAATTTTTAGCAAAATAATATTTTTCCCATTTTGAAAGGTAGTATTTTAAGTTTAAGAAATAACGACAGCACTCAAATCGGATTCTGGTTTAGAAAATATGAATTTTTAAGTTTTAGAAATTTTGGAAAAATACTCATGGAACCGGTTCCTACCTATCGAGAACGGTTCACGAAAGTTAAAAATCTCGCTCCGGGTTTTGTATGGGAACCGGTTCCTACCTATCTGAGGCGGTTCTGAGTGCAAAACTTCCGTTTTGAAAAATAACACTGGAACTCGGTTCCTCCCACGGGAACGGTTCCCACGACCTATAAATATTTTACGCTACTTTTGACACATTTGCATCCATTATCATTCCCAAACTTTCAAATACAATTGGGACATTAGGAACACCATTTCATAATCATTTCACATCGATTATAACATCAAACAACATGGTTTATTCATCCCTATCAATTATTTGACATACTAATGATCATAATTCCAACACCGACACCAAATAGGGTTTATTCCTATAACTTATAATCATCAAAATTCAAACTTTCTAACATACCCAATTATCCCTTTGATTCCCAAAACCCATAAAGCATATTAACCGAACGAAATCACCCCTTACCTCGCGATGATCTTCGATTTCTCTCGGCGTCGGCTTTTCCTCTCTTCTCCAATTTTATGTATAATAGCTTTTCTCCAAAAAAACCTATCTTTCCTTTCTTTTCCTTTTAATGTTCCTTTATTTATTCCAATAAAATAAAACAAATGGTAATTAGTAAGAGTAGTGTAATTTACTCCTCACACCCCTAATTACACCTCACACCTCCATCTCTTCTTCTCTTTAATTAATTCCATTAATTCCGAAAATATAAATAATCAAGCCTTTAATTAATTAAATAATTAAATTCCTATTTATTTAATTTTTGAATTAAATCGGGGTGTCACAACTCTCCCCCACTAAAAGAGTTTTCGTCCTCGAAAACATACCTTAGACGAAAAGTTCGGGATACGAGTCCTTCATCTGACTCTCCAGCTCCCAAGTTACATTTCCTTCAGCTGGTCCTCCCTAAGGTACTCGTACCAGTGCTATCTCTTTACCTCGCAATTGCTTCACTTTTCGATCCTCAATTCGTCTTGCTTCAACGTCAAATTATCCCTTTTGAACATCATCTACTTGAATCTCATGAGACGGATCCGCAATGTACCTCCTCAATGAGATACATGGAAAGCGTCATGCAAATTCAAGTAATGATGCTTGCAATCGATAAGCAACTTTCCCAACTATCTTGGTAATGAAAGCGGACCAATAAAGCGCGAGTCAACTTCTTTGACTTCAAGGCTCGACCAATACCGTCATTGGAGTAACTCTTTCTTTGATTCCTCCGAGCACTCCATTAACATTCCCAAAGCTTCAGCAATAGCATCATCGTTCCTTCTGTTACCTCTTCCAGCCATTGTTCTGTAACATTACAAACCAATCTACATCAGCACACAAGTATCGACGGTGTTACTTACACTAGTCGCATACTAAAGAGACAACGACACTAAGACAAGACCGACTATGCTCTGATACCACTATTGTAACACCCCTTCTAATTACACGCGTTTTTATAAATTATAATCAGAGTTTTTAATCACATAAATCAAGAGGCGTCACAATTTAATTAATTCAAATCAATCAACACAGTTATCATGCTTTCACTGAAGAAAAATCATTAAAATAAAACAACTTAAGGTTATGTTTAACAGCGGAAATGAAACATAACAAAATCCCGAATACGTCATTCATAGTTATTCCAGGATAATAAACCAAAACATAATTCAAAACCATTAAGGATCCATCAAAGGACTTCAAAACAAACGTTTCCCCAGTGTTACATCTACGAGAGCACGACACTGACACGCGGATTAACTAACTGAATCAACTATAGAGCTATCCTCACCAACTCCAAGCGACTAATCACCGGATGCGAAATCATTCTATTCAATATAAAATGCATTATACGTTTTTAAATACAACAGAATAATCGAATAGATTAATCCATTAACCAAACACATAATCGTAGTCAATTCACAGGGCATCTCACACAATGAACATGTATATAACAAACAATGGAAATTGCAACACTGGAAACCATCCTAGCATGTTACAATCCCATATGCAATGCAGACTCTATGCATGTGGTACCAAAGCGTGAACCGAGTTCACCTTTGCTCCGTTTACATGTGGAAAGCAGTAGGAAATCCATGATTCGCCCACAACCATTGGGTCAAGAATCTAGCCTCACTACCTCTAAATCCGGGTAAGTCTATTGGCTCTGCCAGTTCGCTTCCGCACAATGGGAATGAACCAATTTAACACATGCTCATGCATGCATCATAAAAGCATGCAACATCACTTCACAGATCATGATATCAATATAATTCACATAATTCCAATTCACCAATGTATCACATTCAATCATAATGAATATCAAAATATAACATTGTACGCATTAGTTCTCATTCGGTAACTCAGACCATTTGTATTAATTTCCCATTATCCTTAACTATCCACACTTTTCAAAATCGGAAGCTCGACTCTTTTAAAAATAATTTTGGCGAAAATAATATTTTTCCTTTCTCAAAATTGTAGTATTTTAAATTTAAAATAATGCAAAAGCGGCTTTTCGAATCGATTACGGTTTGGAAAATATGAATTTTGAAGTTTTAGATGTTTTGGAAAATTACAGTGGTAAGGTTCCTCAGGAGAACAGGTTCCCAATTTGAAAATAAGCTTCCACAAATTTTGTGTGGGAACCGGTTCCTCCCAATGGGAACCGGTTCCCACAAAAATACCGATTTTGAAATTTAACAGGGAACCGGTTCCTCCCCAGGAACCGGTTCCCCGACCTCTGACGACAAATTACGCTATTTTTGACATTATGCATTCCTTATCACTTCAATTGTTTCTATCGAGTTGTAACCTTAGAAACACCAATTTACAACAACATACACCAATACAACATCAAACATCATTGTTTTATCATCCCTATCAATTATTCGACACACTAAGGATCTTAATTCTATAATCCGACACAAATAGGGTTTCATCCTACAAACCTATAATCAATTTTCCTAACATACCCAATTACCGGTTGATTCCCAAAACCCATAAGGCATTAAAACCGATGAAATCACCCTTACCTCGCGATGATCTTGATTTCCTCGGTCGGCTTTTCCTCTCTTCTCTTCTCTTCTCCATTCTCGTGAAATAGCTTTTTCCCAAAAGACTCCTTTTTCCTTCTTTTACTTTTTATATTCCTTTTAATACTCCTTTATTATTCCAAATAAAATACATAATTAATAATTAGTAAAAGTAGAGTGATTTACTCCTCACACTCACTATTTACTCGCACCTCAACCCTTCTTTCTTCAATTAATCCAATTAAATCCAAAAATATAAATACTTAAGACTTTAATTAAATAAATAATTAAATTCCCATTTATTTAATATTGAATTAAATCGGGTGTCACAACTCTCCCCACTAAAAGAGTTTTAGTCCTCGAAACATACCTTTAAACGAAAAGTTCGGGATCTGAGTCCTTCATTTGACTCTCCGGTTCCCAGTGACATTTCCTCCATGGTCCTCCCAAGCTACTCGTGCAGTGCTATCTCTTTACCCGTAATTGCTTCACTTTCCGATCCTCAATTCGGTCTTGCTTCACGATCAAATTATCCGTGCACGAACATCATCTACTTGAATCTCATGAGACGGATCCATGATGTACCTCCTCAACTAAGATACATGGAAAACATCATGCAAATTACAAGTGGCGGTAAAGCAATCGATAAGCAACCTTCCCACTCTCTTGGTAATGAAGCGGACCAATAAAGCGAGTCAACTTTTGACTTCAAAGCTCGCCATTACCGATCATCGGATAACTCGCATGAACATGTGGTCTCCTTCATTAAACTCAAGATCTTTCCTCCTCTTATCATGATAACTTTTACGCGACTACGAGAGTTCTCATCTTTCTGAATCATCTTGATCTTTTAAAGTTTGTTGGGCGATCTCGGCCCAATCACGGCACTTTCTCCGTTCGTACCAACACAACGGCGTCCGACACCTCTACCGTACAATGCCTCAAGCGGAGCCATACCAATGCTTGAATGAAAACTATTGTTGTAGGTAAACTCTATCAGCGGCAAGTAGCTTTCCAAGCTCCACCTTTCTCTAACACACAAGCCCTCAACAAATCTTCTAACGGTGAATCGTCCTCTCCGTCGACCATCATGCTGCGGATGATATCTGGAACTCAATCTTAACTTAGTACCCGAGCTTCTGCAATCCTGTCGAACTTAAGTAAACCTCGGATCTCTATCAGGCACAATGCTAGACGGAATACCATGAAAACTTACAATCCTCTCAACATACAATTCTGCCAACCTCTCCATCGGATAATCCATTCTTATCAGAATAAAGTGAGCAGACTTTGTCAATCGGTCGACAATAACCCAAATAGAATCACAGTCCTTTGTTGTCCTCGGCAAACTAGACACGAAATCCATTGAAATGCCATCCCATTTCTATTCTGGAACAAACAGCGGTTCCATCAATCCCGACGGTTTCTGATGTTCAATCTTTGATTTCTAACAAACCAAACACGCATACACAAACTCGACGATTTCCTTTTTCATTCCAGGCCACCAAAATAATTTCTTCAAATCATGATACATCTTAGTAGCACCAGGATGAATACTCAATCCACTACGGTGTCCTTCTTCCAAAATACTTTTCTAATTTCGCACACGGACACACACTCATCACCAAATCTCATAGCGCCATTCTCATCAATTCAAAACTCACCTCCTTGACCTTGGTTAATCAATGCCGACTTATCCACCAAACCATCATCGGACTTACATCCATTTGAATCTCTTCCAAAATACCACTAGTCGACTTCACATGCCCAATTTCACACTATTCGGAGTAGTTTCACATACCAAACTTAAGTCTCTGAATTGATCCACTAAGTCCAATTCACGAACCATTAACACCGACATATGCAAGGACTTCCTGCTCAACGCATCTGCCACAACGTTTGCCTTACCAGGATGGTAATTCAAACCGAAATCGTAATCCTTGAGAAATTCTAACCATCTTCTCTGCCTCATATTCAACTCTTTCTGATCAAAGAGATACTTCAGGCTCTTGTGATCACTGAACACTTCAAACCGTGAACCATACAGGTAATGCCTCCATAATTTCAAAACAACTACAACAGCTGCCAACTCTAAATCATGAGTCGGATAATTCCTTTCATGAATCTTCAACTGTCTTGAAGCATAAGCCAAAACCTGCCTATCTTGCATCAAAACACCTCCTAAACCCATCAAGGACGCATCGCAATACACCACGAAAGATTCTGCCGGATTCGGAAAAATCAGAATCGGAGCACTAGTCAACCTCCTCTTTAACTCTTGGAATCCTTTCTCACAATCTGCATCCCAAACAAACGCTTGACCTTTTCTCGTCAACTTAGTCAACGGTAAAGCTAACTCCGAAAACCCCTTAATGAATTTCCGGTAGTAACCTGCAAGACCAAGAAAACTACGAATCTCCGAAGCATTCTTCGGCGCTTCCCACTAAGATACCGCTTCTACTTTTGTAGGATCAACAACAATACCATTCTTGGAAATCACGTGACCAAGGAAACTCACTTCGCTTAACCAAAACTCGCATTTTGACAACTTCGCATAAAGCTTCTTCTCCTTCAATAATTCCAATACAATCCTAAGATGCTTTGCATGCTCTTCATCATTCTTTGAGTAGATCAAAATGTCGTCAATAAATACCACCACAAATTTGTCAAGATACGGATGGAATATCCTGTTCATATACTCCATAAAAACACCAGGTGCATTAGTAACTCCAAATGGCATAACAGAATATTCATAATGCCCATACATCGTTCTAAACGCAGTCTTCTGAATATCTTCCACCTTAACACGAATCTGATGATATCTAGACCTCAGATCAATTTTACTAAATACACAAGCTCCGACCAACTGATCCATCAAATCATCAATCCTCGGCAATGGATACCGATTCTTGATTGTCGCTTTATTCAATTGCCTGTAGTCAACACATAGTCTCATCGTACCTTCCTTCTTCTTAACCAACAACACCGGCGCACCCCACGGCGAAACACTAGGCCGAATAAACTTCTTCTCAAGCAACTCTTCCAACTGTTTCTTCAGCTCAGACAACTCAGATGCCGACATGCGATAAGGCGCCATCGACACCGATCTAGTTCCAGGAATCAAATCTATAGTAAACTCCACTTCTTTCTCAGGTGGTAGCTCACTAACATCCTCTGGAAATACTTCTAGAAATTCATTCACAACAGGTAATTCACCACTCTTAGCCTTCCCTTTCACTTCCGTCGAAGAATATAACATAAACACTACTGACACCCTCCCTAGGTGAATTCATACCTTAGACATAGTCACATCTTCAACTTTAGCTACCTCGGAAATATGATCGTCTTCTCAAAACAATTGATATGAACACGGTTGAAGACCAACAGTTCATTCAAGGATAATATCAAGTTGTTCTAAAGGTAGGCACACTAAATCCATACGAAACCTCTATCGAAAATGACAATAGGACAATTCCTACAAACATACGAGTAGTCCTGAACCCGACACGAGTGTCAATAACCATACTTCCATCCAAATTAGAAATTTCCATTCAATCTTTTAGCACAATTCAAAGCAATAAAAGAATCGTCGCTCGGTATCAATAATTGCAATTAAAGGTATGCCATTAATAAAACATGTACCTTTAATCAACCGATCATCGGCTTAACATCGATCTGACGGGCGAACACTTTCCCACTTGCTCTTTCTTTGGCTTAGTACCGCTGCGACAGTGTGTCCTTCTTCGCCACAGTTGTAACAAGTTATCCTTGGGATCGCACTCGGACTAAATGACCAAATCTTCCACAATTGTTGCACTTCCTTGCTTCATTCTTGCATTCAGGAGCTCGGTGACCCAATTCACCACATCTGTAGCACTTTACGGAAGAACCAGAAGAACCAGAGTCTCCCCCACTAGGCTTCTTCCAACCTCCAGATTTCTGATTATTCCTATCGTATGGCTTACCACGATTCATCTGTCTCTTTCCTTTACGATCAGCATAACTCTGAGCATTCGACTTAGTGCTAGTAAGATCTTCTTCCAGAATCCTACTACGATCAACCGTCGGAAACCTTCTAATACGGCGATACGATACCTACTTGATCTCATCACGCAGACCATTCTCAAACTTGATACATTTGGAAAATTCTCCATCTGCATCGTTAGTGTAATGAGCATAATACTTTGCTAATTCCGTAAACTTCGTAGCATACTCACTCACAGACTTGTTTGCTTGCTTGAGCTCCAGAAACTCAATCTCTTTCTTACCCCGAATGTCTTCAGGAAAGTACCTTCTCAAAAAAGCTCTCCTGAACACAACCCAAGTCAATGCAATGCGGTCTTCTTCCATTTTAGTCCTGGTAGCAACCCACCAGTCATTAGCTTCCTCTGCCCGCATGTGAGTACCATACCTCACCTTCATCCCCTCAGCACAATCAATCACCCTGAAGATCCTCTCGATCTCCTTCAACCACTTCTGAACACCCTCGGGATCATGTGCACCCTTGAACAATGAAGGATTATTCCTCTGAAAATTCCCCAATTGTCTGTCAGCACCAATCACAGCTCTTTGCTGATTCCCTCCGAGCACTCCAGCTAACATTCCCAAAGCTTTAGCAATAGCATCATCGTTCCTTCTGTTACCTCTTCCAGCCATTGTTCTGTAACATTACAAACCAATC
Source organism: Vicia sativa (assembly GCA_021764765.1). Lineage (NCBI taxonomy): Eukaryota > Viridiplantae > Streptophyta > Magnoliopsida > Fabales > Fabaceae > Vicia > Vicia sativa. Next base: position 73,824,000 of record CM038793.1, read on the forward strand.
TACATCAGCACACAAGTATCGACGGTGTTACTTACACTAGTCGCATACTAAAGAGACAACGACACTAAGACAAGACCGACTATGCTCTGATACCACTATTGTAACACCTTCTAATTACAGCGTTTTATAAATTATAATCGAGTTTTTAATCACATAAATCAAGGCGTCACAATTTAATTAATTCAAATCAATCAACACGGTTATCATGCTTTCCTTTGAAGAAAAATCATTAAAATAAAACAACTTAAGGTTATGTTTAACGGTGAAATGAAACATAACAAAATCCGAATCGTCATTCATAGTTATTCGGGATAATAAACAAAACATAATTCAAAACCATTAAGGATCCATCAAAGGACTTCAAAACAAGCGTTTCCCGGTGTTACATCTACGAGAGCACGACAACGACACGCGGTTTACTAAGCGAATCAACTATAGAGCTATCCTCACCAACTCCAAGCACTAATCACCCGGATCGAAATCATTCTATTCAATATAAAATGCATTATCGTTTTAAATACAACGAATAATCGAATAGATTAATCCATTAACCAAACACATAATCGTAGTCAATTCACGGGCATCTCACACAATGAACATGTATATAACAAACAATGGAAACAACTTGAAACCATCCTAGCATGTTACAATCCCATATGCATGCAGACTCTATGCATGTGGTACCAACGTTCACATGCATGTGGGACCCATGATTCGCCCACAACCATTGGGTCAGAATCTAGCCTCACTACCTCTAAATCCGGGTCTATTATGTGGAATGAACCAATTTAACACATGCTCATGCATGCATCATAAAAGCATGCAACATCACTTCACAGATCATGATATCAATATAATTCACATAATTCCAATTCACCAATGTATCACATTCAATCATAATGAATATCAAAATATAACATTGTACGCATTAGTTCTCATTCGGTAACTCAGACCATTTGTATTAATTTCCCATTATCCTTAACTATCCACACTTTTCAAAATCGGAAGCTCGACTCTTTTAAAAATAATTTTGGCGAAAATAATATTTTTCCTTTCTCAAAAATTGTAGTATTTTAAATTTAAGAAATAATGCAGCGGCACTCGAATCGGATTCGGTTTGGAAAATATGAATTTTTGAAGTTTTAGATGTTTTGGAAAATTACACAGTGGTAACCGGTTCCTCACTGGGAGAACCTGGTTCCCACAATTTGAAAATAAGCTTCCCCTGGAATTTTGTGTGGGGAACCCGGTTCCTCCCCAATGGGAACCGGTTCCCACGTACAAAAATGCCAGATTTTGAAATTTTAACACTGGGAACCCGGTTCCTCCCCACTTGGAACCGGTTCCCACGACTTCTGACAACAAATTACGCTATTTTTGACATTATGCATTCCTTATCACTTCAATTGTTTCTATCTGAGTTGTAACCTTAGAAACACCAATTTGACCAACATACACCAATACAACATCAAACATCATTGTTTTATCATCCTATCAATTATTCGACACACTAAGGATCTTAATTCTATAATCCACACAAATAGGGTTTCATCCTACAAACCTATAATCAATTTTCCTAACATACCCAATTACCGGTTGATTCCCGAACCCATAAGGCATTAAAACCGAATGAAATCACCCACCTCGCGATGATCTTGATTTCCTCGGCGTCGGCTTTTCCTCTCTTCTCTTCTCTTCTCCAATTCTACGTGAAATAGCTTTTTCCCAAAAAGACTCCTTTTTTCCTTCTTTTCCTTTTTATATTCCTTTTAATACTCCTTTATTATTCCAAATAAAATACATAATTAATAATTAGTAAAAGTAGAGTGATTTACTCCTCACACTCACTATTTACTCTGCACACCTCCAACCCTTCTTTCTTCAATTAATCCAATTAAATCCAAAAATATAAATACTTAAGACTTTAATTAAATAAATAATTAAATTCCCATTTATTTAATATTCGAATTAAATCGGGGTGTCACAAACTCTATCAACGGCAAATAGCTATCCCAAGCTCCACCTTTTTCTAACACACAAGCTCTCAACAAATCCTCTAACGACTGAATCGTCCTCTCCGTCTGACCATCTGTCTGTGGATGATATGCGGAACTCAATCGTAACTTAGTACCCAGAGCTTCTTGCAATCCTGTCCAGAACTTAGAAGTAAACCTCGGATCTCTATCCGACACAATGCTAGACGGAATACCATGCAAACTTACAATCTTCTCAACATACAATTACGCCACCTCGCATCGGATAATCCATTCTTATCGGAATAAAGTGGCGAGACTTTGTCAATCGATCGACAATGACCCAAATAGAATCACATTTCTTATTTGTCCTTGGCAAACCGGACCACGAAATCCATAGAAATGCCATCCCGTTTCCATTCGAACGAACAACGGCTCCATCGATCCTGACGGCTTTTGATGTTCAATCTTTGATTTCTGACAAACCAAACATGCGTACACAAACTCGGCAATTTCCCTTTTCATTCCAGGCCACCAAAATAATTTCTTCAAATCATGATACATCTTAGTAGCACCGGGATGAATACTCGACCCACTTGATGTCCTTCTTCTAAGATACTCTTTCTAATTTCAAAATTGAACACACACTCTATCACCAAGTCTCATCGCCATTCTCGTCAATTCGGAACTCGCCTCCTTGACCTTGGTTAATCAATGCCAGCTTATCCACCAACCCAACATCATATTTGTCCATTTGAATCTCTTCCAAGATACCACTAGTCGACTTCAACATGCCCAATTTCACACTATTACGGTAGTTCGCATACCAAACTCAAGTCTGCGAATGTTCCACTAAATCCAATTCACGAACCATCAACATCGACATATGCAAGGACTTCACGCTCAGCATACGCCACCACGTTTGCCTTACGGGATGGTAATTCAAACCGAAATCATAATCCTTGAGAAACTCAACCATCTCCTCTGCCTCATATTCAACTCTTTCTGATCAAAGAGATACTTCAGGCTCTTATGATCACTAAACACTTCAAATCGTGAACCATATAGATAATGTCTCCACAATTTCAACACAAACACAACAGCTGGCCACCAACTCTAAATAATGAGTCGGGTAATTCCTTTCATGAGTCTTCAAGCTGTCTTGAAGCATAAGCCACAACACCTTATCTGCATCAAAACACCTCCTAAACCCATCAAGGACGCATCATAATACACTACGAAAGATTCTTCCGGATTCGGAAAAATAAGAACTGGAGCGCTAGTCAACCTCTTCTTCAATTCTTGGAATCCTTTCTCACAATCTGCATCCCAAATAAGCTTGTCCTTTTCTTGTCAACTTAGTCAGCAGTAGCGCTAACCCGAAAATCCTCAATGAATTTCTGTAGTAACTGCGGACCAAGAAAACTACGAATCTCGAAGCATTCTTGGTGCTTCCGATGAGATACCGCTTCTACTTTTGTAGGATCAACAACAATACCATTCTTGGAAAGCACAGGGAAACTCACTTCTTAACCAAAACTCACATTTAGACAACCGCATCTGACTTCTTCTCCTTCAACAATTCCAATACAATCCTAAGATGCTTTGCATTCTCCTCATCATTCTTTGAATAGATCAGAATGTCGTCAATAAATACCACCACAAACTTGTCAAGATACGGATGAAATATCATGTTCATGTACTTCATAAACACACCAGGTGCATTAGTAACTCCAAATGGCATAACAGAATATTCATAATGCCCATACCTCGTTCTAAATGCAGTCTTCTGAATATCTCCGCTTAACACGAATCGATGATATCGGACCTCAGATCAATTTTGCTAAATACACAAGCTTCGACCAACTGATCCATCAAATCATCAATCCTCGGCAATGGATACCGATTCTTGATGGTCACTTTATTCAATTGCCTGTAGTCAACACACAATCTCATTGTACCTTCCTTCTTCTTCACCAATAACACCGGCGCACCCCACGGCGAAACACTAGGCCGAATAAACTTCTTCTCAAGCAACTCCTCTAACTGCTTCTTCAACTCTGACAACTCAGATGCAGACATGCGATAAGGCGCCATCGACACCAGACTAGTTCTAGGAATCAAATCTATAGCAAATTCTACCTCTCTCTTAGGTGGTAACTCATTAACATCTTCCGGAAACACCTCTGGAAATTCATTCACAACAGGTAGTTCACCACTCTTAGCCTTTCCTTTCACTTCCGTCGAAGAATATAACATAAACACCACAGCACCCTCTCTAACGGCTGAATTCATCTGCTTAACTGACATAATCACGTCATCAACTTTAGCTACCTCAGGAAATATGACCGTCTTCTCAAAACAATTGATATGAACCTGGTTGAAGACCAACCAGTTCATTCCAAGGATAATATCAAGTTGTTCTAACGGTAGGCACACTAAATCCATACCGAACCCTCTATCAAAAATAACAATAGGACAATTCCTACAAATATACGAAGTAGTCCTTTGAACCGAGTGTCAATAACCATACTTCCATCCAAATTAGAAATTTCATTTAATCTCTTAGCACAATCAAAGAAATAAAAGAATGTGTTGCTCCAGTATCAATAATTGCTATTAAAGGTATGCCATTAATAAAATATGTACCTTTAATCATCCGATCATCGGGCTTAACATCGATCACGACCGCGAACACCTTCCCACCACTTGCTTTTCTTTGGTTTAGTACTGCTATGAGTGAGTGTCCTTCTTCCCACAGTTGTAACATGTTATCATACGGATCTACACTCGACTAAGTGACCAAATCTTCCACAATTGTTGCACTTCCTCGCATCATTCTTGCATTCGGGGCTCGGTGACCCATTCACCACGGTAACACTACGGAAGAACCGGAAGAACCGAGTCTCCCCACTGGCTTCTTCCAACCTCTAGATTTCCGATTATTTCTATCATAAGGATTACCACGATCCATATGTCTCTTGCCCTTACGATCAGCATAACTTTGAGCATTTGACTTTGTACTAGCAAGATCCTCTTCCAGAATCCTACTACAATCAACCAAATCAGGAAACCTTCTAATGCGCTGATACCTGATACCCTGCTTGATCTCATCACGCAGACCATTCTCAAACTTGATACATTTGGAAAATTCTCAATCTGCATCGTTAGGATAATTAGCATAATACTTTGCTAACTCAGTAAACTTGGTCGCATACTCACTCACAGACTTGTTGCCTTGCTTGAGCTCCAAAAACTCCATCTCTTTCTTACCCCGAATGTCTTCAGGAAAGTACCTTCTCCGAAAAGCTCTCACGAACCACGGCCAGTCAATGCAATTCCATCTTCTTCCAATTCGGTCTGGTAGCAACCCACGGTCATCGACTATACGCCAACATGTGAGTACCATATCTCACCTTGACCCTCACAATCAATCACCACGAAGATCCTCTCGATCTCCTTGACCACCGAGCACCCTCGGGATCATGTGCACCCTTGAACAATGGAAGATTATTCCTCGAAAATTCCCCAATTATCATCGGCACAATAGCGACTCCTGCTGATTCCCTCCAGTACTCCAGCTAACATTCCCAAAGCCTCGGCAATAGCATCATCATTCCTTCATTACCTCTTCCATTGTTGTAACATTACAAAACAACCTACATCGACACAAGTATCGGCGATTATTGCGACACTAATCGCATACTAAAAGGGATAACGACACTAAGACAAGACCGACTATGCTCTGATACCACTATTGTAACACCCCCTTCTATTTACCCGCGTTTTATAAATAATAATCAGAGTATTTTAATCACAATTCAAGAGGCGTCACAATTTAAATAATTTAAATCTATCAATACAGTGTCATGCTTTCACTGAAGGAGATTTATTAAGTAAATAATGCAAAAAATTATGTTTAACAGCGGAAATGAAACATAACCAAAATTCCGAATACATCATTCATAGTATTCCAGGATATTAACCAACACATGATTCAAACCATTAAGGAATTCCATTAAAAATTTCAAACAAGCGTTCCCAGTGTTACATCTACGAGCACGACAACGACGCAGCGGATTAACTAATTGACTCAATGCTAGAGCTATCCTCACCGACTCAAGCGACTAATCACTTCGGATCGAAATTGTTAAAGTAAGGGTGAGATTCCAATTCAATATAACATGCATTATCGTTTTAGAATACAACGAAATAAGCAGATACATTAATCATTAACCAAACACAAGTCATAATCGGTTCACAAGGCGGTTCACACAATGAACATGTAATATAACAAACAATGGAAATTGCAACACTGAAACCATCCTAGCATGTTACAATCCCATATGCAATGCGAGACTCTATGCATGTGGTACCAAAGCGTGAATCGAGTTCACCCGCTCCGTTTACATGTGGAAAGACAGTGTAAATTCATGATTCGCCCATAGCTATTGGGTCAAGAATCCAGCCTCACTACCTCAACCTCCGGGTAAGTCTATTGGCTCAACCAGTTCACTTCCGCACAATGGGAATGAACCATAAACAACAAATGCTTATGCATGCATCATAAAAGCATGCAACATTAATTCTCAGATCATTATATCAACATATATCACACAATGCCAGTTCATCAATGTATCACATTCAATCATAATGAATATTAAGATACAACATAGTAAGCATTAACATTTCATCCGGTAACTTAGACCAATGGTAATAGTTCTCCATTATCCTTAACTAATCACTCTTTTCAAAAATCGGAAGCTCGAATCTTTTAAAATAATTTTTAGCAAAATAATATTTTCCCATTTTGAAAGGTAGTATTTTAAGTTTAAGAAATAACGCCGAAAACGGCACTCAAATCGGAGTTACGGTTTAGAAAATATGAATTTTTAAAGTTTTAGAAATTTTGGAAAAATACTCATGGAACCGGTTCCTACCTATCTGAGCCGGTTCACGAAAGTTGAAAAATCTCGCTCCGGGTTTTGTATGGGAACCGGTTCCTACCTGAGGAACCGGTTCCTGAGTGCAAAACTTCCAGTTTTTGAAAAATAACACTGGGAACTCGGTTCCTCCCCACAGGGAACCGGTTCCCACGACCTGCAACAGCAAATTATGACAGTATTTTCTGCTACTTTTGACAGCATTTTGCATCCATTATCATTCCCAAACTTTCAAATACGAATTGGGACATTAGGAACACCATTTCATAATCATTTCACACCAGTATAACATCAAACAACATGGTTTATTCATCCCTATCAATTATTTGACATACTAATGATCCTAATTCCAACACCGACACCAAATAGGGTTTATTCCTATAACTTATAATCATCAAAATTCAAACTTCCTAACATACCTAATTATCCCTTTGATTCCCAAAACCCATAAAGCATATTAACCGAACGAAATCACCCCTTACCTCGCGATGATCTTCGATTTCTCTCGGCGTCGGCTTTTCCTCTCTTCTCTTCTCTTCTCCAATTTTACGTATAATAGCTTTTCTCCAAAAAAACCTATCTTTCCTTTCTTTTCCTTTTAATGTTCCTTTATTTATTCCAATAAAATAAAACAAATGGTAATTAGTAAGAGTAGTGTAATTTACTCCTCACACCCCTAATTACACCTCACACCTCCGTCTCTTCTTCTCTTTAATTAATTCCATTAATTCCGAAAATATAAATAATCAAGCCTTTAATTAATTAAATAATTAAATTCCTATTTATTTAATTTTTGAATTAAATCGGGGTGTCACAGCCTCGACCCAAGGTTGCATGTCACCACTTTACCATTGATCCTGCCCTTAAGGTCGTAGCATATCACAGGCGAAAGCAGACCTTGGAAAAAATCTAGGTTGCTGAGCAAGCTGTTAAGGACCTTCTAGAGGCCAATTTTGTAACGGAATCCCGATACACTATGTGGCTATCCAACCATGTACTGGTAAAAAATAATATGGAAAATGGCGCATGTGCATTGATTACTCTGATCTTAATAAGGCATGTCCAAAAGACGCTTACCCCTGCCCAACATCGATAAAATCGTTGATAATTCTGCAGGTTTTAAACTACTTTCGTTTATGGATGCCCATTCGGGCTATAACCAAATTCCAATGGCTAAAACAGATAAAATTTATACGGCCTTCACAATCGAATCGGGCAACTATCACTACAACATAATGCCCTTCGGTCTGAAAAATGTCAGCGCAACATACCAACGAATGATGAATAAAGTCTTTATAGGCGAAATCGGAGACATGCTCGAGGTGTACATGGACGACATGATTGTAAAATTCCAAGAGGATTTCGATCATGCTCTATACCTCAGGAAGGTCTTCGATTAAGCCAGAAGAGTCAAAATGAGGTTCAACCCCGAAAAGTGCACCTTCGGAGTCCGGGCCGGTAAATTCCTCGACTTATATCTCACGAACGTAGGATAGAGGCTAATCCCGACAAATGTCGGGCATTCTCATAATTTCCCACTCCGAAATACAAAAAATACATTCAAGTCCTCAATGGGATGCTGACCTCATTATCTCGATTCGTAGCAAGGTCGGCCCAACACACGCTCCCAGTTTTCAAACTACTGAGAAAGGAAGTTTCGTTCGAGTGGACCGAGGAATGCGAGCCGACCTTAATTCATCTCAAGCAAACCATATCCCAACCACTCGTGCTATCTCGACCTGATAAAGAAGAGATACTATATCTATATTTGGTCGTGATTGTTGAGTCTGTTAGTGTCGCGCTCATCCGAGAAACATGGAAGGGATATAAACCTATCTATTTCACAAGAAAGGCCTTACAAGGGCCCGAATTGAGATACCAATAAATCGAAAAAATCACCCTTGCGCTAGTCAATGCCGCGAGACAGCTCCGCCATTACTTTTTAGCACACACCGCCATAGTTCGAACAAACCAACCCATCAAACAACTATTAGGTCGACCAGACATGGCCAGCAGAATGCTCAAATGGTCATTAGAACTGTCTGAATTCGACATCAGATATAAAAACAGAAAAGCCCTCAAAGCACAAGTCCTGGTAGACATCGTGACCAAAATGACTTTCCCAATGCTCCAAGAAGGAACCAACAAATGGACCATATTCATCGACGGTGCCTCTAGCTCATCAGGAAGTGGAGCAGGTATAATCTTGGAAAACGGAGAAGGAATCAGCATCAAGGTAGCCCTCGCCCTCTCATTCCCTACTTCCAACAATCAAGGAGAGTACGAAGCTTTCTTTGCCGGTCTCCGCCTTGCCGAGGACATGGGAGCAAGAGAAGTCAAAATCCTCACGAATTCGCAACTAGTAGCCTCCCAAGTTTGGGGAGAATATCAGGTCAAAAACGACCAACTGGCTGAATATTGGACCCTCGTCCAAAACCACCTAAAAAAGTTAACTTCAATTGAGATACAACATATCCCTCGAGAACATAATGCTCGTGGAGACGTTCTATCCAAGCTCGCCAGTACGAGGACTAAAGGAGGGAACAAGTTAGTGACCCAGGAAATACTCCCTCGACCAAGCATAGAGAAAAGTCGTCCCATTAACGACATATTCGTCATTGAAGAGGGAATCTCCTGGATGACGCCCGTCTACAAATATTTGACCGACGGGACCCTTCCTGACGATCCCAAGGAAGCAAGTGTCATCAGGCGAAGGGCTTGCTCGTACGTCATCCTCGAAGACAAACTCTACAGAAGGGGATTCTCCACCCTTCCCCCATCCTCAAATGCATCGAAGAAACCAGAGTGCCACACATATTGAAAGAAATACATGAGGGCATCATCGCCCAACACCTAGGGGGAAATCACTAGCCCTAAAAGCCCTCCCGGGACGGGTACTATTGGATGACCATGCAGATCGACACCAAGGAACACGTAAAGAAATGTGACAAGTGCCAATGACATGGACATATGCACTTGGCTCCCCCGAGCGAGCTCAAGTGCCTTTCTTCTCTGTGGCCTTTCGCATGGTGGGGGCTCGACATCCTCGGGCCATTCGTCCTAGGAGCATACCAGAACAAATACTTGATAGTGGGTGTCGACTACTTCACCAAGTGGATAAAGGCTGAAGCACTGGCCAAAATCACCGCCCAAAACATCTTGCATTTCTATAAGAGGAACATATTAGCCTGGTTCGGCATCCCACAAGCCATAGTCACTGACAACGGGACACAGTTCACCGATAAAAACTTCGAAGACTTTGTTGCCCGACTGGGAACCGTGCAACACTTCGCTTTGGTCGAACACCCATAAACAAATGGGCAGGCCGAATCCGCCAACATGGTCATATTGCGCGGGCTCGGGGCGGCGGTTAGGCAGATCGAAAAGAAATGGGTCGAGGAGTTACATAACATACTCTGGGCCTACCGAACAACTCCCCACTCGTATATCGGGGAAACCCCGTTTCGACTCGCCTATGGAACCGAAGCAGTCATTCCAATAGAAATTTCTGAACCTTTGAGAAGAATCGAGTCTCCCCTTGATATGAAGAGCGACCAATCCTTGAGGGAGGGCTCGACATGGTCGAAGAAATAAGCAGGGGCTGCCCTTAGAAGCATCGCTCAAAAATAATAGCCCTCGTCTGAAGCCAAAGTCATTCCTCGCGAATTCGACGTCGGAAGCTTAGTCCTTAAGAGAAATCTTAAGAGCTCTACTAAAGGGAAGCTCGCAGAAAACTGGGAAGGTCCCTACAGTGTCTACACTAAAATAAGGATAGGGGCTACTACCTAGAAAACCTCCAGGGGCAACTCACCCGATCATGGAACGCGAACAAACTAAAACAATACTATAGTTAAAACACTAACGATCGACACACCTCAGGAAACCATCCAGGTGCTTATAGCTCGACATCACACGCTCGCCCAAGTACCAGTGTTGCGTGGCATCATGGCACATAAAGAGATACTCGCTCTATTAACCTAACGAGCTAGACCTCTGCCTCGACGCAGGGGACTCAAACGAGCCCCGTTGTCTAAGTACCTCACCCGGCAGAATATCTAACTCGCAATCGGACGTTCACGCCACCGACCTCGGGCCTTTAATCAACGCTTGAGTTCTGAACTGAGTCTAGCAACGAACTAGCCCGCTTTGACTAGTCTCCTACCTCAATACCATGCACTAATAGCGGCGTTCCCCGAAATACAAAGTATCACATACATACAACGAGTAAGTAACACAAAACACTTAGATAATTACAGCCACAAGGATCAGATTTGTCTTGGAGTTACAATGGGCACTCCACCACAATAAAACAAAATTAATCAAAAACGACCAACAAAGGTCGAAAATTGTCTTTACATAAATGGGCCTCGTCCAGACAAACATAATAAAAACAATAAATCATAATTACTCAGCGAGCTAATTAGGGACGTTTCTAGGAGTTGGTTGCGGAGGAGTCTCTTCCACGAACATTTCATCGACGATGTCATACCCCAAAATTTGCCCTCCATCTACTCAAGAGATTTCATACATTTATGCTCAAGGATTCCTCAAGAGTTGATCAGACAAACTCTCTCCTAGACAATCAACCCAAATTAGGGTTTGGTATCTCTCAAGTCAAGATGGACTTCCAATATCTCCAATGGTCTTCATGCCTCCACATATGTTTCAAAGATTCTCCATGTCAAGTTTCAAGCCTCACAAGTCAAGTTTCCTCAGACAATTGCTCAGATGGTTGAAAATTAGTTGTATTGGACAAAAAGTCAATTGTGGTCAACATACAGTCAAACTTCATAATTTTTGGTCAACATCCTCATTTTGAAGTTACATTCATCATTTGATCAAGGGTTGATCACGATTCATCAAGAAAACTCAAGATTTGCTCAAAAGTCAAACTTTCTAAATTAGGGTTTCTAGGTGAAAAGTCAACGAACTTTGGTGATCATAACTTTCTCATACTTTCTCGAAATTTTTCCACCACCTCTTGTTTTGAAGGAAATTCAATTCTCTACAACTTCATGTCTCACAAGAATGTCCAAAAATGCTTCATTTGAGAGGTATAGCTCGAGACATTCTGAGTCATTTTCAAAGTCAACAAAAAGTCAACTTTTGCTTTGAAGATATATTGAGCATGGTAACTCAATTGAGATGAGACCAAAAGGTTGGTTATAGGACTCTTAGAGCTTTCCAAAAAGTCCAAGAACACTCAAAATGTGGGAAAATTGAGCAAGTTACACCATTCACAAGTTGGGCAATTTTGAAAGAATGCACAAAGAGAGATACTTCTAAAAATCAAATCTTTTGCAAATGGGCTTGCTTTCTCTTCATCCTAACTTATTCCTCATGCAATTAGGAATATCCAAGCCCAATTCCATGAGTTTTTGATTTATTTTTCTATTTAATTTTGAATTTATTCATTTAAATACAAATTAAATTTTAAAATAAATTATAAAATCAAAATTAATTGAAAGATTGATTTTATTCTTTTCTTAAGACTCAAGCAATTCATTAAAAGCCAGCAATTTCGAAATTGGATCAAAAAAGGCAAGATTGGATTGAAATTGATCAAGTTTTGAAAATTTGATTTTCATGAAAAAATCAAATTTGATTATCATTGAATGGTGATTGATTCTTGCCAATAATGATCCCAAATCCATCCAATACTTATACCTGATGCATACCAATCACAAGAAAACGGAAAATTGCTCAAGAAACTCTATTCTCAAACTGAAAAAACCGTGGCAAGCAAGCTATTGGCAATCCTACTTCCAGCCATTTTCAATCGATTTTGAGGTGCCCAACACATTCCTTGACATCTCCAGAATCGATTCAGACCTTCACTTTGATCCAAACCATCCAGAATCGTGAAAACCGAATTTGGTTTGTTCTTGAAATTTCAAAAATCGTATTTTCATTTTCATGCATCTTTAACATGTTTTGTGTTTGTTTTGTGATTAGTAGGAAGATTGCAAGCTTTACGGGTACTTTAATTGCATTTTCATGGCGGAAACTCAAGATGCCATAGTTAGGGTTCTGAACACGTTTTAGGGTTTTCTTAAATGGAAAAATTGGACTATAAGACCTATACCAATGCGTTCGTAATGATCCGGGAATCGAACCATGCTTTTAGAATTCATTTATATTATGTATTACGGATTTTTATGTTTGCGAGGGACTTAGCGTCGAGCAATGGTGCGTAGCTAAAAATTCAAATCGGGGACAATGAAGCTTGGCAGCGAGGAGACGAGGAGATGACACTTGTCTTTGTTTACTCGATCCGGTTTTCAAACACGGATGCGCACATGGCGTAGTGGTAAAGCGTGCCTTTGTTCGGATGCTCTCACATGTCTCAGTTCGAACCATGCAGGGACCATTTGGTTTTTCTTTACAAAACTCATATTTTCTATTTTCTAATTGTTTTAATATTTTGCATTTTATTTCAATTCTTTTCATAATTTTATTCTGCATTAAAAAACCATCAAAAATTATTTTTCCTTTTGCATTTATTTTCTGAAAACCTTTATTTAATTTATAAAATTAAAAAATATAATTTTGCATGCATATTTATTTTTATTCATAATTTTGCATTTAAATCACTTTTAATTCATTTTAAATTATTAAATTGCATCTAAAAAATCCCAAAAATTTATTTTAGCATATTTACATTATTTCCAGCATGTCATATTTTTTCCAATTTAAAATTTGCATTTTTTCTAACATTTTCTCTTATTTCGATTTTATCATATTTTCCGATTTCTCGTTTGTTTCACAGGTTAATCCGATTCAGACGATTCTTCCGTTTTCATTTTATTTTCCAATAATGTAATTGTATACGGGATGTAATAGTTTTAATTAGGATTTTATTTTCCGCATTTTAAATTATGTATCTGCCTCAAAGCCATGTAATAGCGTAGGATTTATCTTTCCGCACTTTACATTCCGCATTTTAATTTCCGCACCCTATAAATTGCTAGTAACTAGGCGTGTATGGCAAGACTAAAATTGGACATAGCTCACTCTAATTTCAAGATACAATATCTGAAACAACACACTTCTTTCACACACGCACCCCTTAGGGTAAATCTCTCTCGATGCCTTTCGATTCAAAATGGTCATGTCCCTCGAACGTAGAGGTATTCTAGCACCGTTGCCTTCCAAACAAATCATCATAGTCCCTTCGATACAAAGATCATAAGACCCGATGTCGCTTCGAATACATGATCTTGACCCTCGATTGTCGCCTACGAAAATGATGATAGTCCCTTGAATGTGCTAGGATACTTCCTACAAGTTGCTTTCTATGACCATCGATGTCCCTGAATGTCCGCTTACATCCAGCGAATGAGAGCTACCTACCAACTAATGGTATGGCTAGCGCCATTCTAAAGAAATGTAGAAGTACAACAAAGCGACCAATTCGAGTGGGTAAATAAGTCTTTTAGTTGCTTGCTCTAAAATCAAATGCTTTTCACACCACACTCTTTTTCAAAGTTCAATTTCTTTTCAAAGCGAAACATTTCGAACACTTTGTATACACTCCTACATGAGTCATTACAAAGTCAAAGCGAAATGCCCTTTTCAAAACATTTTTGTCAAACACACGAAAGCAATTTTAAAAAGTGATCTAGAGCAACTAAGAGCAGTAGATAACTACGGATGGAAAGGGTGCTAATACCTTCCCTTTTCATAACCATTCTCCGAACTTCAGAATCTAACGAAGGTCTTTTTCATTACTTTTACCTTCCCTTAATTGGATAAAAATAAAAGTCGGTGGCGACTCTTGCTATCCATATTTGGATACAAATCCTACAAAGTCGAGTTCACCGTATTCAGGCTGGCGACTCTGTTGAGAGTACACCCTAAAGAGAATTGCCTTAGGGACTTCTAGATCATTTACTGCTTTTGTTTGACTTGTATGCTTTATCTTTAAGGGTTGCTTGGGTATTATATTGTTGGGATCCTACACGGATCCGGGTTTCCTTTTAGGTAAGTGGCATTAGATCATCGCGACCGCTAGGCGTATAACTAAGCGGTCAACATGATGGCTACGTTAGCGTGACACTTTGGTTGTCCGATACTCTTCATTCCCAAGTTGAAGATAGTATTTGGCTTCTGCGTGGTGTCATCAGCGCTAACTAAACTTTTAGAACCTTAATTGACCCATCTTGGCCATTAGAAGGTAGTGAGATGGCGGCTTTGGTGTAGACGAGGTTGGTTGATACTCGATGCTCGCTCATTAAGATTAGACTTTTGGGACATTTTCAATCAACCACTTGGCGTCGTATTGAAATAAGCGCCTCTGAGAAAGATCGTGATGTGAGATTCCTAGAACCGGTTACTATTATAGGACGGGATGAACCAACTCAAACTTTTGGTGGGGTAATCACCTATACCTCATGCAAGCCTTAACCCTAGGCTCATTGTGTGAATTGCTTGTGTATGCTAAACATGACATCATGACACCATTTGCATTGCATATCATTTCTAACTATTTCAAGGACCTAGGGATTTATCTTTGCTCTGTTTGTAGGGATTATGGCTTCTAGAAAGACTATCCGAATCAACTTCATGGGTATCCCTTCTCAACTCAAAATTGGTTTGAAATTCCGACCATGCTCGGTTCATCAAAGACATGGTTATCTACTTGATTTGGTTATCTCGGTTTTGAAGAAGATATGATGCATGTCTATTCGGTTCTTTGATCCGAAACACCATTGCTTTACATTTCCAGTTATCGGTTAGTTCCTACCTTGGAAGAATTCTCTAAGCTACTTGGGATACCTTTCTTGACCAAATGCCATTCACGGTTTGGAAAAGGTTCCTAAAATACGAAGACATCGCGTCGACCCATCTTAAGCGCTCGGATATTGAAGCCAATTGGGAAACTAGTGGAGTTAAGGGTTTACTTGCAAAGTTCCTAATTAAAGCGAGAATTCCTCAAAGTTATGAGTTTCCATGCATTTGAAAATATTGTGGCCTTGCTAATTTATGGTTTGGTTCTATTTCTAACTCGGATCGGTTCATGATATCAATGCCATCAAGTTGTTCCTTACCCATGATCGATGCCTACCTTACTTGGAGATATTCGCATTCTCTCCACTCGTACCATCAAAAAGGAACTCTCATGTGTTGTATCCGTTACTTTCTAGGTGGTTTATTTAGCACCTTCCTCCATCGATTTTGAAGAATGAACAAAGGTTGAGATGGTCTCAAAGACTAATGTCACTCTCTCATTCGGATATCCGTTGGAGCTTTTCTCTCAAAAGGACTTCACATTCATCGAGCATTGTGGAGAATTCCTAACGTACCACTACTTGGTATAAGGGAGGTACTTACAACCCTTCTCTAGCTCTCGTCATTTGGTTTTGCTCGAAAAGATGGTCCACATGATATGCTTCTCCAAGATGTTGTGTTCGATTACAATCACGATCTCGAATTGCAAAGGTTCATACGCTTGGGGCATGGTAAAGAAGGCGATACCAAGACTTTGGGGCACCAAACTCCATTCCTTGGGAACCTTACCTCAAATGGAGTGCGAGCTCGAGCTCAAAACCTCATGATGCCATTCACGCTTTGTTTTACGGTAATTATGGAA
Source organism: Vicia sativa (assembly GCA_021764765.1). Lineage (NCBI taxonomy): Eukaryota > Viridiplantae > Streptophyta > Magnoliopsida > Fabales > Fabaceae > Vicia > Vicia sativa. The sequence goes on from CM038793.1 coordinate 73,840,508, forward strand.
CTGTTGCTATAGGTGGCGTACCCTATGATGTTCTCCATCGACATGCCTACGATTTTGAAGATTTGAAGAGATCCGGATTCAACTCAAGGAAGAGAGGATACCTTTGAAGCTCGGTGTTATGCAAGCGAGAAGAAAGTGTTAGAGTTGACCAAGCTACTTCACGAGGAGGCGAAACATCAGCCTACATCGGCACCAGAGAAGCGACCATGGGAGACTTAGAGCTTTAGGATGTTTATGTTTTCTTTTATTGTTTTGAACTATCTCTTGTACTTAAAAGAAAGAATGATAAGAAGTACTAATAAATGTTTATTCATTGCTTGTTTAACAAATTTAAATCTCTAAGGTCCTTGAAAACATTGCATTGCATTCCATAAACATTGCATATCATAGCATAACATTGCATCACGGTACATTGGAGATTGGTTTCTCATTTGCTCGCTATTTATTTTAGCGAAATGGCTCTTGAGCAGTGTCAAAGATCTCAAGCTCAAAATGCTCGGTTTGAGATGTTTACCGGCTGGTCCAAGGCCAAGAAGATCTGAAGAAGCTCATCAACAGAAAGAAGAAGGTTGTTGGTCTCCTCAACATGGGCAGACGCTACAAAGGTGGTCCTAAGAGAGTCAATCGGATAGAGCTTTCAGAAGGAAGTGTCAAGAAGGAGGATGAACAAAGTAACAAGGGTAATGGTGAAGGCAGTCAGCCTGAGCTTGAGAATGACTATGATAATGGCCAATACTCTGATGAGGATGACAAGTACAAGCAACTTGAAGACCGTCTGAATCTTTGTGGAAAACACGAAGATGTCGGGCTGAATTTTGATGATCTAAGTCTTGTCCACAGTGTTGTGATTCCTCCCAGTTCAAAGTTCCTACTTTTGCTAAGTATGATGGCATGTCTTAAAATGCATTTGAAGTCCTATGTCCGAAGATCAATCCCCATGGCGAGAAAGTTGTGGATGCACTATTTTCAAGAGAGTTTGTCGGAACCAGTTGGAATGGTACTATCGACTAGAGAATGGTATCCGTACTTGGGTGACTTAGGTGATGCTTTCTAAACGATATAGTACAATCTTGAATTGACACCCACTCGCATGCAACTACAAAGCATGTCTATGGGTCGTGTGAGAAGTTCAAGGGTATGCTCGAAGTGGAGAGATCTAGCGGCGAGTTCAACCACCCTTGTCCAATAGGGAGTTGGTTGATATGTTCATGGGAACAACAGCGGCCCATTCTTCAATCATCGATTGGAAACTCTTGGCGGATTCACGAGTTGATATTGACGAGCGTATCGGTGGTATCAAGGTGGAAAGATTCAAATAGAGACATCTTCAAGCTGAAAAAAATCTTTTGGTGGTAGAAAAGAAGCCAATCTGTGTATGGTCGAAAAGCCGAGCCAAGACCGACCGTGCTCAATCGTAGGCGGTTGTGATCTCGATCCTACATCGGCACAACCTCGGTGAGACAATGCGTGGCGAGCGCCCGCGAGGCGGTTTACAAAGATCAACATGCCTTTGCCATGAAGCCTTGCAACACATGTTGAGCGGTGATTACTTTGAGGGATCCTCCTCGAATGTCAACACTTCCTCTCGAAATACAATCCTAATGCTAAGTGTGCTCACCATTCCAACGGCCGAGGCACGACAGCGACAATTGTTGGGCTCACGAAGAACAAGATTCAAGATATGATTGAAGCTAAGCGATTGAGTTTGATCCTCCTGCGGAGACTCGAATGTGATCAACGCACCTATGCCTAACCATGACAAGAGTTCCAATCTTTGTTGGCGATACTTATGTTTTCAACATAGATGACTTGACCATTCCTCGATGGTATTAAGAAGAATTTGTTGCAAGCGGTGTCGATCCGGGATGCCGGAAGAATTGTCGTTGGTGCCCATCTGCACGATGGTTGTGCTTGGTTGAGAAGGCGTGTTCGATGCATGATGGATAACCGTGAGATACTATTTACGAAACCACTGCGGTTTGTATGAAGAAATGTCTAAGTTGAAGATTGACAATGCGAGCGAATTGTACCATCGTGTGGGATACCTTAGGGGCAGCCAAGTGGAAAATATGATTACATGGTGAAGTACACGTTCACGATAGTTACAAGATTCCTATTGAAAATGTTAAAGGCGACCGGATGGGGTGGCGATTTCCCAGACTATCTTGATGTTAACACAATAAGTTTCCTCTGCGATCCTGTGCCTAGGTGGCGCCTCTCATTATTACTTCTCCGACCGGTTCCATATTCCTCGACAAGGCTATCCCTTGGAATTATGGGTGATGTTTACTATCATGGCGTCAAGCAAGACCCTCGACTATCAAGGATCTTACAATTGAAGATACCATTCGACATTGACAACATCAGGGACCCGATGGGTGACGGAACGAGAAGTATTCTCTCGGATATCTCTCCTCCAAAGACACCGCGACCCGGCTCGCATTCCAGCTATTCAACCCATTCCCAAGCTAGAGGAAGAACGGTGGCTCATCTGCTCGACGGAAGTACCAAAGGAAATTCTTGAAGACACCTCAAACAAGAAATGGAGAAATTAAGATCATCAAGAAGAGTGATTACAATGTTGTGGAACAATTGGGACAGACTCCGTCCAAGATATCCATGCTTGCTCTGCTCTTGTGCTCAGGGCTCATGCTAATGCCTTGGTGAAGTTTACGAAGAATGCTCATGTGCAAGACACACTACCAGATCAATTCGAAGTTTGTATTGCTGGCTGGCTGCCAACAACGGCCTAGGCTTCTACGATCTTGATTTGACTCTACTTAGGAAAGAAACACAACAAAGCCTTGCATCTCTGTTGAATGCAAGGGCACTACTCTCATGTCTTGGTGAAACGGTTACGCTTTGAATATCCTTGAAGGCCTTTTGATCGACTTGATGTCGAAGGGTTGAGACCAGTGACATAATCGTGAGAGCTTTTGATGGTTCAGCGACGATGTACTTGGAGAACTCACTACTGTTAAAGTCGGTTCCCGGACTTTTGACTCCACTTTCTTTGTCATGGACATCCGTCCACTTCTCTTGCCTACTTGGGCCCTTGGATACATAGGGCGTACCTACCCTACCTTGCATCGAGCTGAAGTACCGGTGAAAGGGAAGGTTGTTACGGTATGTGGTGAAGAAGAGTATGGTCGGTCATCTCTGTCATTCCGATACCTTGAGATGGAAGGTGAATTCTTGAGACTCCTGTCAAGCTTTTGAAACAATACCGAGTCATGCACAGTGACTCTCCTGTCCTCTGAGATTACACAAGCTCCGCCTAGGATGGCCTCATGAAAGATGCTCAAGTTGTTGTTGAAGAAGGTAGTACTATTTGGGGTCACTCCTAATCTTCCTTTCAAATTTGACAAAGGGTTTAGGCTTCACCATCAAGGTCGAAAGATGATCGCGTGACGTGCGACCAACTTCCCTTCGCATCGGCCAGTGGAATCCATGCTATAGAAGCAGCGACAACGGCCGACATCAACAAGTGGATCTTCCAACTCGGATCATGGGCTCGACAATTGGAAGACCGAAGGCGTCATACCAATCTCCTTTAGTCGGGAGTAATTGCTCTTGTTTTGTTTTGCTTTTCGTATTTCTTTATGTTTTGAACAATAAACTTTGAAAGCCTAGTGCCTTGCGGGCATCATGGCTCGTTGCGAGGTTATTATCATCGTTTGCGTATTTTCATTCAATAAATTCGTTGGACTTTTGCATTCAATTGTTTGTTTTCTTTCTTTACTTTATCACCTTCAAAAGCTATGTGTTTCTTACACACCCGTGATACCTTTAGAATCACTCCGAATCTAGATTAATATGACTATGCTATTGCTAAATATGACTTGATAATCCGATCTACCAAGTCGAAGGCGAAAGAGGAAGATTGTGAAGTGCCGGAGAACTTGCGGCTACTACAAGAAGAAGCGAGTTATCTGACCACGAAGAGCAAGTTGAGGTTGTGAATTTGGGTACAAACAAAGGCAGAAAAGATTAAGATAGGAGGCGGGTCTTGAGCAGTGTCAAAGAAAGGTTGATTCGGATGCTACGAGACTACATTGAGGTTTTGCTTGGTCATACGAAGACATGCGAGTGGACATTGATATCGTAGTGCACCGATTGCCAACAAAGAAGGTTTTCTCCGGTGAAGCGAAGGTTCGTCGTATCGTCACGAGATGTCGGAGAAAATCAAAGGTGAAGTTATAAAGCGAGTTCAACGCTGGTTTCTTATTTGTCACCTCTTATCCCGATGGGTTACAAATGTGGTACCCGTACCTAAGAAGGATGGCAAAATGCAGAATGTGTGTGGATTACGAGAGATACGAACAAAGCGAGTCGAAAGGCGATTTCCACTTCCTCATATTGATGTTACGGTTGACAACACCACTCAACACAGTTTTCTCCTTCATGGATGGTTTCTCGGTTACAATCGGATCAAAATGGCTCCGGACATGGAAAAGACTACTTTTGTTACACGGTGGGGCACTTTACTGCTACAAGGTTATGTCGTTCGGATGAAGAATGCGGCGCCACTTATCGCGATGCTATGGTGACATTGTTTCATGACATGATTCATCACGAGATAGAGGTCGTCGGCGACATGATAGCTCGATCACGGTGAAGAACATCTTGGTCATCTGACTGTTTGATAGGTTGAAGAAGTAGTGAGACTCAATCTAACAAGTGCACCTTTGAGTCGGATCCGGAAAACTCCTAGGGTTTGTTGTCGATGGTAAAGGTATTGAAGTTGATCCGCCAGGTTAAAGCTATTCAAAATGCCGACTCCCTTGAGAGAAGGAGGTCGAGAGGTTTCTTGGGCGATTAAACTACATTGCGATTCATTGCACACCTAGCGCTACTTGTGAGCCAATCTTCAAGTTATTAAAGAAAGATCAAGTAGTGGAATGGAGCAGCGATTGCGGATCGCTTTTGACAAAATCAAGTACCTTGAATCCTCACATCACGATGCCTTTGCCGGAAGACCTCTTATCATGTACTTGGCGGTGTTAGAGAACTCAATGGGGTGTGTGTTGGGGCAACATGGCGAGTGCAGTCGAAAAGAGCATGCAATATACTACCTTAGCAAAAGTTTACCGTGAAACAAGATACTCACGGCTCGAGAAAACTTACGCAAGCTTGGGCTACTCGCCGACTAAGGCAGTATATGTTGACTCACACTACCTTGTTGATTTCAAGATGGATCCGATAAAATACATCTTTGAGAAACCAGCTCTCTCGGGAAGAATAGCAAGATGGCAAATGATCTTGACCGAATATGACATCCGGTACACTTCTCGAAGCGATCAAAGTGTAGTAGCCGATCATTTGGCTCATCAAGCCGTAGATGACTATCGATCTATGCGGTTAATTTCAGACGAAGATGTTTTACTAGTCGCGATTGCGAAGCGGGACGAGACGAAGGACACGAACAAGGATCCCGTGGACTATGGTCTTTGATGGAGCCTCAACGCGCAGCAATGGCATTGGCGCCATCATTACATCCCTACGGACATACTCCTTTCACCGCGATTATGTTTGTTGCACCAACAACATGGCGGTCTGAGCGTGCATCATGGGTCTTAAAGCGCTATTGACTTAAGAATCAAGTTCTTACAAGTGTATGGAGACTCGGCTTTAGTGATCAATCGGATAAAGGCGAGTGGGATACGAAGCATCCGAATCTCATTCCGTGTCGAGCATGTTACGGTTTGATTCCCTACTTGAAGAGATTATTTTTATCATATTCCACGAGAAGAGAATCGGTTAGCGACGCATTGGCTACTATGTCATCTATGTTCAAGGTCGGATGGGACAACGAGGCTCCCGGATCATCATTGAAGCGTTTGATGAACCAGCATATTGTTATGAGCTTGCGAAGAGAAACCTTGGTACTATGGCGTGAAGAGGTATCTTGAGACTCGGGAATATCCAGAGGGCATCATTAATGATAAAGTTCATGAGAAGATTTGCATCTAAATTCTTCCTCGACAGCGGCATTTTATACAAAGCGCAACCACGACTTGTGCTTACTCATTGTGTAGACGAAAAAATGCGTATCATGGAAGAGTTACAGCGAATTTGGTACCCACTCGTTGGACACACCATGGCTAAGAAGATTTTGAGAACAGGTTACTATTGGTCCACCATGGAAGCGATTGTCACTTCGCTCGATCTTGTCACAAATGCGGTTATCCGACAAAGTGCCGTACCTCGATACCTACGAATGTTTTAACTTCTCCTTGGCCTTTTGCAATGTGGGGCATTGACATGATTGGAGAAATTAAGCCTGACTTCAATGGACATCGTTTCATCCTTGTGGCAATAGATTATTTCACCAAGTGGGTAGAAGCGACCTCGTATGCATTTGTTACCAAGAATGTTGTGGCTCGATTAATCAAGCATAATCTTATGCAGCCGTATGGCACTCCGAAAGGATTATCACGGATAACGGTTCCAATCTCAACAATAAGATGATCACGAACTACTGCAATTCAAGATCAAGCATCACAATTCTTCTCCATATCGGCCTAAGATGAGCAGTGCGATGGAAGCCGCCAATAAGAACATTAAGAAGATTATCTGAAGATGCGGTGACTTACAAAGATTGGCATGAAATGTTACCATTTGCTCTTCATGGTTATCGCACTCCACGAACATCAACGGCATTTCTCTACGGTATCACGGTATGGAAGCCGTCTTACCCATCGAGGTTCGAGATACCCTCGACTAGAGTTCTCAAGAGCGAGTTAGGCGAGCGATTGGGTCGACTCGCCTTGACCAGATTAACTTGATCGATGAGAAGCGACTCGCATCCATACGCCATGGACGAGTTATCGAAGCGAATGATCGAGCATTTAACAAGAAGGTCAAGAAGTCTACCAAGTCGGTGATCTAGTAGTCAAGCGCATCATTCTTCCACAAGGTGATCCGGGGCAAATGGACTCCCACCTCGAGGGACCGTTTGTAGTCAAGGCAGTATTTTCGGTAGACTATGATACTTAGCACCATGGATGGTGAAGACTTCCCACACCACAGCGAGCACATAGTCAAAAATACTACGCATAAAAGAGACCCTAGGTCGTGACCTAGGAAAAATAAGGGCATCTGGCGAACCAAAGGTTCGGGCAAAATAAAGGATATATACAAAACATGTACACCCAAGTCGAAAACACGAAAAGCGGCTTGGGCAAAAGGGTATCGGTGGGCGAAAACCGAAAGGCGGTCTAGGCAAAGTTAGGGATTCAAGCGTACGACTATGTCTCTTCGGATCACACCTTCGAGACTACTATCATTCAAGGTTCAAATGGCGAGGATCGGTCTACTCACTTTCTCTGACAAGGAGATGAGATAGTGAAATATATGAGTACTAGCATAGTTGGAACTTACGAGATTGTTTCATAGCTTTTACCTTTCTTGTGTACAAACTACTTGGCCATCGCCTTTCAAATAAATGCAAACTTCCCTTTACAATTTACTGCTTTGTTGTTATTTGCAATAAGTCCAACGTTTGCTTTGAATGACTATCGCATTTGACAATAAAATCTAATCACAAACATACGAAAAGTGAACATACAAAAGTACTTACTACGGGCTCGAGGAATTGAGATGACAACGAAAGTCACCAATGCATTCCCCACAAAACATGATCCACTGCAAGGTGTCACTCACAACCAACTTCCCAGTGAGCAATCCACGAGCTGCAATTCCACTCGACTAAGCAATGTTACATCGGTCTCTAGCGGTGACACCTCACCCCAGTCAAGTATTTATCCCGGTATCTCGATCCGTTCCTTTTCCCCGGTAGCGGTATCGAACCAAGACTTGGTCGAGATAGTGCATCGGAGGAACCTACATCTTCATTCCCGGCGGAGATTACAGCGGATCACAGCTCTTCCTCAGTCTCGGCAACTATCAAATGCTCTCCAGTGAGATCGCACCGAATCCCGATGGCGCCTCCTAAATTTCCTCGGCGGGATCTACATACAAGGTCCCCAACGGATCGCCTCCCATTCTCCTCGGCGGGGTCTATATAGATCTCCAACAGAGCTTCTCAATCTCTACCTTCCTCAACAATATCTAGGCCCAGACTTGGTCGGATAGTGCATCGGAGGAATCGGTATCTTTCTCAGCGAGGACTTCCACCTACTCGATTCCCCAGCGGGGTCAATCCTCAAACAAAGCATCCGCATCTTCTTCAAGATGGATATGTTTTGAAATACCACAACATCTATCATTCATACATTACTCATAAAGTCATAATTCATGCATATGTCATTCATATACTTGTCATGCATCATACTTTGCATAAAACTAACCAATATTCATCAAAGTTCCTCTTGTTTTCTCCAAAGCAGTGTGATCCTTAAAAGCAGGTCGAGTTAAGCCCGAATCGGCGGAAAACTATCGAAAGACCGCCCTTGGTTGTCCTCTGCGATTGGTCTGGATTAAGCCGAGCAAGCGGAAAACTATCCGAAAGACCATCTACGGTTATCCTCGATGAGACAATGGATCGACACCGATGCCACGGGAAGCTATCCACATTTTGCCAACTACTATCTCCCTCGGAGTAATCGGCACGAAGATTTATTCGACCCTTCCTATTATCAACTATAGAGTCTAGCGTCGACTCGGTTGCCTTGGATAACATCTTAAGCCCATCTCAGGCCATTTATCAACATTTCTCCACTTTCGAATCTGCATATATGGTTAAAATCAATACAAACCAATAACTTTATTCAAAAATGAGCACGAAGTCTAACGTGGACTACCTCGGATGGCATCTCAAGCCCATCTCCATGATCCTTCGAAGCGACTCTGAGGCCGTACGGCTCACTCCCAGCATCGATCTTTCCGGATGGCATCTTAAGCCCATCCCGTCATTTCTCCTATCGACATTCTCGAGTCTAGCGTCGACTCATCCCCGAAAGTATCAAATGGCATCTGTAAGCCCATTCCGCATCATCCACCACGGTGAGTGCAAATTTTCGGGTGTAATCGGTGTTCAATCATCTTCTACCTCAGGTCACGAAAGACAAGCGTGTCAATCTAACCCTCCAGTACAAGAAGATTGAGCAGGGCAGTGTCATACCCCAAATTTGCCCTCCATCTACTCGAGAGATTTCATACATTTATGCTCGAGGATTCCTCGAGAGTTGATCGGACAAACTCTCTCTAGACAATCAACCCAAATTAGGGTTTGGTATCTCTCAAGTCAAGATGGACTTCAATATCTCCAATGGTCTTCATGCCTCCACATATGTTTCAAAGATTCTCCATGTCAAGTTTCAAGCCTCACAAGTCAAGTTTCCTCGGACAATTGCTCGGATGGTTGAAAATCGGTTGTATTGGACAAAAAGTCAATGTGGTCAACATACAGATCAAACTTCATAATTTTGGTCAACATCCTCATTTTGAAGTTACATTCATCATTTGATCAAGGGTTGATCACGATTCATCAAGAAAACTCAAGATTTGCTCAAAAGTCAAACTTTCTAAATTAGGGTTTCTAGGTGAAAAGTCAACGAACTTTGGTGATCATAACTTTCTCATACTTTCTCGAAATTTTCCACCACCTCTTGTTTTGAAGGAAATTCAATTCTCTACAACTTCATGTCTCACAAGAATGTCAAAAATGCTTCATTTGAGAGGTATAGCTCGAGACATTACTGGTCATTTTCAAAGTCAACAAAAGTCAACTTTTGCTTTGAAGATATATTGAGCATGGTAACTCAATTGAGATGAGACCAAAAGGTTGGTTAGAGGACTCTTAGAGCTTTCCAAAGTCCAGAACACTCAAAAATGTGGAAAATTGAGCAAGTTACACCATTCACAAGTTGGGCAATTTTGAAAGAATGCACAAAGAGATACTTCTAAAAATCAAATCTTTTGCAAATGGGCTTGCTTTCTCTTCATCTAACTTATTCCTCATGCAATTAGGAATATCCAAGCCCAATTCCATGAGTTTTGATTTATTTTCTATTTAATTTTGAATTTATTCATTTAAATACAAATTAAATTTTAAAATAAATTATAAAATCAAAATTAATTGAAAGATTGATTTTATTCTTTTCTTAAGACTCAAGCAATTCATTAAAAGCCAGCAATTTCGAAATTGGATCAAAAAAGGCAAGATTGGATTGAAATTGATCAAGTTTTGAAAATTTGATTTTCATGAAAAAATCAAATTTGATTATCATTGAATGGTGATTGATTATTGCCAATAATGATCCCAAATCCATCCAATACTTATACCTGATGCATACCAATCACAAGAAAACGGAAAAATTGCTCAAGAAACCTTATTCTCAAACTGAAAAAACCGTGGCAAGCAAGCTATTGGCAATCCTACTTCCAGCCGTTTTCAATCGATTTTGAGGTGTCCAACACATTCCTTGACATCTCCAGAATCGATTCGGACCTCTTTGATCCAAACCATCGAATCGTGAAAACCGAATTTGGTTTGTTCTTGAAATTTCAAAATCGTATTTTCATTTTCATGCATCTTTAACATGTTTTGTGTTTGTTTTGTGATTAGTAGGAAGATTGCAAGCTTTACGGTACTTTAATTGCATTTTCATGGCGGAAACTCAAGATGCCATAGTTAGGGTTCTGAACACGTTTTAGGGTTTTCTTAAATGGAAAAATTGGACTATAAGACCTATACCAATGCGTTCGTAATGATCCGAGAATCGAACCATGCTTTTAGAATTCATTTATATTATGTATTCGGATTTTTATGTTTGCGGGGACTTAGCGTCGAGCAATGGCCGGCTTCAACTAAAATTCAAATCGGGGACGATGAAGCTTGGCAGCAGACGAGGAGACGAGGAGATGACACTTGTCTTTGTTTTACTCGATCCGGTTTTCAAACACGGATGCGCACATAAGCGTGAGTGGTAAAGGCGTGCCTTTAGGGATGCTCTCACATGTCTCGATTCGAACCATGCGGGACCATTTGGTTTTTTCTCTTTACAAAACTCATATTTTCTATTTTTCTAATTGTTTTAATATTTTGCATTTTATTTCAATTCTTTTCATAATTTTATTCTGCATTAAAAAACCATCAAAAATTATTTTTCTTTTTGCATTTATTTTCTGAAAACCTTTATTTAATTTATAAAATTAAAAAATATAATTTTGCATGCATATTTATTTTTATTCATAATTTTGCATTTAAATCACTTTTAATTCATTTTAAATTATTAAATTGCATCTAAAAATTCCCAAAAATTTATTTTAGCATATTTACATTATTTCCAGCATGTCATATTTTTTCCAATTTAAAATTTGCATTTTTTCTAACATTTTCTCTTATTTCGATTTTATAATATTTTTCGATTTCTCGTTTGTTTCACAGGTTAATCCGATTCAGACGATTCTTCCGTTTTCATTTTATTTTCCAATAATGTAATTGTATACGGGATGTAATAGTTTTAATTAGGATTTTATTTTCCGCATTTTAAATTATGTATCTGCCCCAAAGCCATGTAATAGCGTAGGATTTATCTTTCCGCACTTTACATTCCGCATTTTAATTTCCGCACCCTATAAATTGCTAGTAACTAGGCGTGTATGGCAAGACTAAAATTGGACATAGCTCACTCTAATTTCAAGATATAATATACGAAACAACACACTTCTTTCACACACGCCTTAGGGTAAATCTCTCGATGCCTTTCGATTCAAAATGGTCATGTCCCTCGAGCGTAGGGTATTCTATACCGTTGCCTTCAAACAAATCATCATAGTCCCTTCGATACAAAGATCATAAGACCCACGATGTCGCTTCGAATACATGATCTTGACCCTCGATTGTCGCCTACGAAAAATGATGATAGTCCGCCGAATGTGCTAGGATACTTCCTACAGTTGCTTTCTATGACCATCGATGTCCCTTGAATGTCCGCTTACATCCAGCGAATAGAGCTACCTACCAACTAATGGTATGGCTAGCGCCATTCTAAAGGAATGTAGAAGTACAACAAAGCGACCAATTACGGTGGGTAAATAAGTCTTTTAGTTGCTTGCTCTAAAATCAAATGTTTTCACACACACTCTTTTTTCAAAGTTCAATTTCTTTTCAAAGCGAAACATTTCCGAACACTTTGTATACACTCCTACATGAGTCATTACAAAGTCAAGCGAAATGCCCTTTTCAAAAACATTTTTGTCAAACACACGAAAGCAATTTTAAAAAGTGATCTAGAGCAACTAAGAGCCGTAGATAACTACGGATGGAAAGGGGTGCTAATACCTTCCCTTTTCATAACCATTCTCCCAAACTCAGAATCTAACGAAGGTCTTTTTCTGTTACTTTTACCTTCCCTTAATTGGATAAAAATAAAAGTCGGTGGCGACTCTTGCTATCCGCATATTTGGATACAAAAATCCTACAAAGTCAGTTCACCGTATTACAAACGAAGTCAGGCTTCTTTATCTCACCATCTTCAACATAGAAAAGGATTCCCATTCTGTCGGTCACCAGCTCTACGCCCCCGAATTTAAAACTCGTATCTGGGCCTATGCATTTTCAAAACTCCCGGAAGAAGCGACCATTACATCATCATAGACCAGTTGAATGCGTCCAATCAGATCAGCTCGGGTCTTCAACCCCGTAGTATCCTCGGGCTCCCCCTCAATTGGAGCAAGATCAGCCTTCAAATGCGCGACCTAGTCGCTCAGTTGTTACCTATCTTTCTGAGCCGCATCGCGCTCCTCTATGGCTTGTTTTAGATCAGCGAATAACTTATACTGCACAATCTGTAACGCCCGTTTTATGTAATATTATATTATATTAATATTTTTGAATTACCGTTTAACGATTGTTTTGGCGACAAGAATAATTATATTAATTGAGATATCTATTAAACATATTTGGCGAAGTTCGGTTCGGTTCGGTAAAATATTATTCGGACCGATATTTAATTCCCCAGAATTATTTTAATAAATTGAGTTAATGATATAATTAGTGTGTTAAGATAGATAGGGGTGTGGGGAGCAATTTGTTAGAATTGCGTTTTTCCACCCTTAGCTAGTAAGACAACCATCTTATAAAAACACTTTCTCCATGTCATACCCCAATTTTTGACCTAATATACCACCTTACATTTGCATCACTGCATTACTAACAATTCAGAACAGATTTAATCGGGTGTAGCTTCTACAGGTCAAAATTAGGGTTTCATCAATTTTTAATCTGATTCAAGAGGTAATCAATAAGGGTTTGAGTTCTAACTCACCTAAATTGATCTATCTTAATCAATCATCAACAATTGATCTTGGATATCCAACTTTTCTCTGATCTATCGGTCGACCAATTAGGGTTTTATCGAGGATAAGCAATCACGATTTTCGATCAATGAATGAATTTTTGCTTGGAGATTGATCTTCATATCTTCAATACAACATGTTGACCTAATTTACGGATTCAAAACATCACGAGTTCACATACTTCATCGGTCGATTTGGATCATCGATGAAATTTCATACTGCGAAAAGTCAAACTTTGACTTTTGGTCAACTTTTCAAGACAAAACTTTTCAATCATCAAAATACTTCAAATGATCCATCATGATCATAAAAATCAAGAAATTTGGAAAAGTCAACAAAAGTCAAAATTTTCAACACTTAGAAAAATTTTCAAGTGTTAAAATTTCATATTTTCCTACTTTCATGGCATTTTTCACATAGTTCCATTTGGAATTAGAAAAAACTCAAAACATGAAAGTTGTAGCCCTTGAAACAAGCTTTCCAAAATGTCCAAGAACTTGCAAATCCATTGTGTCTAGCTATACTTTTGATTTTGAAACATAAGGCTCCAAAGCGATGATTTTCAAGTACAACCTTCAAAATTACAAGTCATTTTTTTGCAAAATCTCCTTCTAGAAGCCTTGTCACTAATTGGAGATAGGATAGAGCTGATAAAAATCAGTTGAGAGGTAATTATGATGGAGATAAGATCAAGTTAAATTTAACCATGGTTAAAAGGAAGGTTCCATTTGCATTTATGGCAAAAATGACTTTCTTGCCCTCTAAGGCAAGTTGTCCAAATCCAAGTCAATCTTCTTTGCTTGCTAATATGATTTTTTGACCTATAAATAGAGGTCATGTTTGCCATTTAAAACTACACCAAAGCTATGCCAAAACAAGCTTTCTCTTTTCTTTCTTAAATTTCAAGTAACATAGTTCAAAGTGAGAATTCTTGTATTTTTCAAAACTTGTGAAAAACCATGAGAGATTTGGTGTCTAACATGTCTTAAAATCAATATGTAACTGGTTTGAAACTTAAAATCAACACAAGAATCACTAAAAACCATAATTGCTTTTCATATTTCAAAACTTGCAAAAACTGCCTTAAACTTCAAAACTGATATTTGGCTCGAGCTAGTTGTGTTTTGATCATCCATACATCTCATATGGTGATACAAATCGCTTTCTTGAGTAACACTTCCAAACACGGATTCGAGTTTCACTTCAAGCATATGCAAGTGGACTTGGTCGAGAATAATTCAGTTGATTCAAGGCAAGCGAGCATCCTCGCACGTTCCTGAAGCTCACTTGGTGCTCAATGATCATAAACATCAATATGACTCCTTTGAAGATTTCGATCTCGACTTCAAGGGTAAGTGACTCAACTTGAACTCCTTGATTTCTTACTTCGTTCAAAAATGGCTTGGCCGTTTGTTTCTGCACCTTCACGATCATTAACCCTAAACTAATTCTTGGAATCCATGTCCATACGATTTCAATTTGATTTTAAAGAACTAGGGTTCTTCGTATACGGAAATTTAATCATGTTAAACTAAAAATAAATGAAATTAACCCACATCATCATGTTCCTGGTTCAATTTCGATCAAGTTTGATGTTTACATCATCCATTTTCATTGAGAAGCGAAGGATGCGGGCTTGAAGAAGGATCGAGGAAGAAGAACAAGCGATCGCGTTTTTCAAATTCAAATAAAAGTTTAAAATATAATAGCATGGTTTGAAATAAATAAGCGGATGTATTTCCGCCCAGTTGCCACTCACTCTTAACACTTTGCCTTGCCGCCTTGCCCAATGGTCACGGGTTGGAGTAGCCTTGGGACCATTTTGCCAAACTTTTTTTGTTTTCTCTTCATATTTTTTTCAAACTTTGACTTCTTCAAAACCCAATCAAAACTCCTCATTTTGAGGTGATTTTTTGCACACGTTTCATTTAACATGTCTATTTTATGATAATGTCAAAAAAATTCAAAAATACTTTCTTTTGATTATATTTTTATCGAGCCGAAAATGATACGTTTTGAGTACTTTTCAAGCACTTTCAAAGGCGTTTCTTTCAAACTTTCGAAGCCCAAAACTTTTCCAAACTTCTTGTAAGTATACTTCATCTTTCAAAAACACTTTCAAGAGCTTTTCAAAACTTTTCAACAAACTTACACTCTTTTTTCCATGATCGATCCGATTTGAAGATAAAACCGAACTCGTTTTTCCTCGGTTTCTTAACGATCATGGGCCTCCCTCAGTGTAAGTCCCAAAATTCTTTTATGTACATACATATTTCCTTGTACATATCCAATTCTTTTATGTACATACCAATTTTACTTGTACATTATCTGAGATACCTTTGTAAATACTCAATGAACAAACTTCGTCCGTTTGTTTCGTTTAGCTTGTATATACTGAATACCATTGGTATTAAAAGAGCATTATTCGAGGCGCTTTTAAACCAATGGGCCTCCCTTACGGTGTAAGTCCCAACCATCCTATGTACATATTTATTCCTTGTACATAAATACTCGCTCGTGTACCTATTCATTCCCTCGTACACATTCAAACTTGTAAATAATCAAGTTACGGTCGTTTCAAACGTTCATTTTACACATACTTGTTTACATTTCTTTCATAAACTCTTGTAAATAAACTTTACATGCATTTGTTTATATTTCCTTCATAAACTCCTATGAGTAAACGTCATACACTTGTTTATACAACTGTCTAGTTATAACATAACAACTAGTCTAACAAATAAGTTCCCCACAAAGTTAGCCTCCTCTTGGGCTTTGTACAAGGTAACTCATTTCATCTGAGTTCAGCCTCCTCTTAGGCTTCATATAAGAAAACTCATTTATCTGAGTTTAGCCTCCGCTTAGGCTTCATATAAGACAACACTCCCCTGTTGAGTCAGCCTCCTCTTGGGCTTCGTTCAAAAGAACTCCTCGTTGAGTTTAGCCTTCTCTTGGGCATCAAACAAGAAAGAGACCAGGAAATCTCTTAACAGCCTCCTATTGGGCTTCCAATACAAAGAATCACCCACGCTAAGATAGAACCCTGAGAGTATAAATTCCCGGTGAAATTGCTCTTGAAATCCTAAGAGGATGGTTTCCCGGTGAAATCCCATTTAAAGCCAAAGCCAGCCATATCCTATAGCTTCCTCTTGAGCTTCATACAAGGACCCTCGATGACCCTCGATTCCCTCGCGCGTCACTTTTTAACGCGAACACTCCATTCTTTCCAACATAACACCAAAAACACCAAATATAGAAATTTTGGAAGAAAAAGAAAGGGTTTGGTAGAAGAGCAAGAGGAGAGCAAGAGAAGAGCAAAGGTTGGGCTTCTAGGATCATCAAGAATCACTAAAGCTTGTGAGGTAAGGGGTTTAATTTTCCACTTCCTATAGTTAGGGTTTGATTGATATGTTGTGGATTTGGGATAAAATGGATAGTATGGTTTATGAGTTGTGTGTGTCATAAAGTAGTCTAGTATTGTTAGCATGGTTTAGAAGTTAGCCTTTCAGCTAGTTTTCTTCATACTATGTTGTTGGGATGCTTTAACATATGGTTCTGTTTGATCCTCAGAAGCCTTTTTTTCTATAGAATGGTTACTAAAAGATATAATTGTCAATTAGCAGCTATAGTGCTACCATGTAACATAATTTCAAGTAATTGCTATTGTTTAGTGATATGCTATTTAGTACGACAGGTTGTTTAACAGTGGATATAGTTGCAATAAAATACTGTAACGTAGTAGAATTTGACCAACAGTGGATATAGAGCTCACTTGAGTGATTAAAACAATTTAGAAGTGTACCCTATTAGACGGGGTATCGTTTAAGGGTTCTATGGATACACTTCTCATGCATTTTATATTCCTTACTAAACTCCAAAGGTGCTATTGTTATTCTGTTATGCCAATTTTTTTTAGGCTGGCATTATGAGAATTTCTGTTTCTTTCCTTTTTCTTAATTCCTTATACTACTAGTTGGTATTAATAAAATATAATTAGGACATAAGTTAGCCAATTAAATTTAGAACCCGATTATTGTCATACGGTGAACTGACTTTGAGATTTTTTGTATCGCAAATGTGCGGATAGCAAGAGTCGCCACCGACTTTTCTTTTATCCAATTAAGGGAAGGTGAAAAGAACAGGAAAAGACCTTCTTTAGATTCTGAGTAAGGGAGAAGGTTATGAAAAGGGAAGGTATTAGCACCCCTTTTCATCCGTAGTTATCTACGGGCTCTTAGTTGCTCTTAGATCACTTTAAAATTGTGCTTTCTGTGTGTTTGACAAAAATGTTTTGAAAAGAAATTTCTCTTTGACTTTGTAATGATTCATGTAGGAATATATACAAAGTGTTCGGAAATGATTCATTTTTGAAAAGACTTTGAACTTTGGCAAAAGTGTGAGGTGTAAAAAGTATTTT
>CM038793.1:73858290-73927193 GCA_021764765.1 Vicia sativa
CATTCCGGGTCGCTCTCGACTTTGATCACTTGTTCATACCGCATATGCCCGCCTACGGGAACTATCTTCCCCATCTTCGCTCATTATCCCGACATCTTAAGATCAAAGATAATCTCAAAGTCCCAAATTCAGACGGGTGATCTCAATGATCAACTCTTCTTCCAAAGAAGATCGTTTCTCTCACCGTCTAAAACTACAAGATTATTCTCTCTCCTCCTCTGAGGACACCATCGATCACAAGGATGGCAAGGTGGACCGCATCCCCAAATTCTAAAGATGTTGTTGACCAAGATTTCTCTCGATGACTGTAAACCACGGATCAAGTTGATGACCCGTCATCCCTCAACCCTCAAAGACTCAATCGCCGATCAACGCGATCCAAAGATTAGCTATTATTTTGTTCGTCTCAATCGTAATAACAAAGGACCTCCTCCAACAAAGCCAACGATTGAGAGGCCTAGAAAGGAACCGCCTGCCTCCACCTCGAGACCTAAAGCCTGCTTCGTAGTCTCCTCACCAAGAAGACCCGCCAAAAGAAGATTATCCCTAATCGATATATTCTCAAGAAGATGAGACATACCCAACATCTGAAAATCGATCTCCTCGCAAGAAGACGAAGAATGAATCATATCGCTCCGATCAATCTCCGTCACCCAAATCAAGAGAGGAGAAAGAACCTCCCTCGCCACAAGATAAACAATCATTCCATCTCCTTCTCTCCTGACCGGAGCGATAGAAGATGAACATCACGGTCCTATTTGTCGTGCTATCATGGATATTCCTATTCCATCCGGGTCTAGAGAAACTCCCTGCCTCAATAACGATGGTACCACCAACCCCAAGAACATATCAAGAACATTGATGCCTCGCTTCGACTAGGAGTCCATGGGGCCATCAAACGCCGCCTATTACCTACAACCTTGAGGAAAGGGCCATGGCGTGGTATAAAATCCTACCATGAATCACCACATTCGAAGCTAACCGGGGACTATTCTTCAAACACTTCACCTCTCAACGCACCCAAAGTCGAGGCATCCTTGGAAGCCATCATTCAAGGCAAAGAGGAATCTCTTCGAGCAGACACGAGGTTCAACCAAGAAGTCGCCCAAGTCTCACCGATGATGATGAAAAATATCTCCTTGAAAGAGGACTACACCGTAGCGACTTTCACAAGGCCAGCATCAAACACCCTCCACATTGGATGCTTCCTCCTCAAGGCCCAAGAATACATCCAATACGAGGAAAAGGAAGCCATAAACTCGCCGCGACACCCTAAGATAGGAGAACGCCAAGAGCTCCAAGAATGAAGAGTCTTAACATCTCTTCTGGGAGGGGAGAGCAAGGAAGACAAAAACCCATGATTCTAGAGATCCCAGGACTATGGGTCGATACAATGACCACACCCCTCACTAATTCCCTGGAGCGATCCTAACCCATTATGCAAACCCTAGTTCAAACAGGCGGTGTATGCTTTCCCCGACAAACCCCCGCTAAATCGGGGATGCATAAAACCAAATATTGCGTGATTTCACCTACTCCACCTGACATCGCGATGTACGATCGCATCCACCTAAAGGATGCGATTGAGATCCTAATCAAAGACAGCATCTCAAACAAGACAAGAAAAAGGAATCAAGAAAGAAGAAACCCCCGTTAGTTTACGAGGAAGAAAGCTCTAGGAGTCTTCTATGCACGATATCTAGGTCGGAATATTTCTTCTTCCCCGATTGGATATCACCTGCATATACTTCCTCCGCTCACACCCTCGGGAATCTTTCCAACTAATCGTGGTCATCTCCCTGTGAGGGTTCACCAAGAATTCCATCGGGTCAATCAAGAAGATCTGGACTTAATCTTGTCAAGACGAGTTCAACGGGCACCACCTCGATAAAATCCAAGGAAAGTCCCATCAATCGCCTTCTATAAGGAGGGAGCCCCTGGGATCCCAATGCAATTATCCTCCGCAGACGCGTTCTGATGGCCAACTTTGATATATCGACGATATTATTTACTGTGGAAGTTCGGCCGATATAATGTACACTCAACCTTCAAGACGCTTCAGTCTGAACTAAACCACCGACTCCCTACCCTCGTGATTCGTATTCAACGGCTCCACAATGTAATCCATGGGATATGTCGAGCCAACCGTAACTTTTAAATCGAGAGACCAGAGATGATCGAAATATAATTTTTGCTCGTCGAACGCCCGGCCTCTATATCAATCTATTTCGGCCCACTCTCACGAAATGATTATTGTACCATCCACGGTGCACTTGAAGATGAAATATTGTACAATGACGGGAAGAGGCAACGCCACCCGAGACATCCAAGTAGCTCCAAGATGTTTCTGAGGCATCGCCAAAAGGCCCAGACTCCATCAACCAACTGCACTGTGCAAGGCAAAATCGACCTTCCGCAGAGCTCTCATGTTCCCCGAGCCCTTCCTAGCTTATGATATTGACCTCGACAACTTTTGGAGCCGAGGACTCACGAGAAGAAGAGAAAGGAAAAGCCCCTATGGTCGAAGAATATTCACCCGCTCTAAAATCTGAGCATCCTCAAAGCAACACATACGCCCATCCCATAACGCATTTCGAGCTCGCTCCATGGGTGACACCCAACAAAGGAGTCAAGATAGGAATGACCTCCCGAATTGGTACCCAGAATAGCTCAAACATGTTTAAAGGATAACGCCGATCTCTTTGCTTCTGGAGTGCAACTCGAAATGCCCTACTGAACACCCCTTCTATTTACCCGCCGCTTTATAAATAATAATCCAGTATTTTAATCACAATTCAAGAGGGCCACAATTTAAATAATTTAAATCAATCAATACGTTGTCATGCTTTCACCGAAGAGATTTATTAAGTAATAATGCAAAAATTATGTTTAATAAATAAATGAAACATAACCAAAATTCAATACATCATTCATAGTATTCCGTGATATTAACCAAACATGATTCAAACCATTAAGGAACTCCATTAAAGAATTTCAAACAAACGCTCCCCAAATGTTACATCTACCGAAAGCACCACATCGACACGCGGATTAACTAATCGACTCACAGAGCTATCCTCACCGACTCCAAGCAACCTAATCACTCGGATCCAAATTGTTAAAGTAATGAGATTCCAATTCAATATAACATGCATTATAATGCTTTTAAATACAATAATAAAATGTATACATTAATCCGTTAACCAAACACAAGTCATAATCAACAGGCGCTCACACAATGAACATGTAATATAACAACAATGGAAATTGCACTAGAAACCATCCTAGCATGTTACAATCCCATATGCAATGCACTCATGCATGTGGTACCAAACGGAATCGAGTTCACCCACCGCTCCGCTTACATGTGGAAAGACAAGTAAATTCATGATTTGCCCATAGCTATTGGGTCAAGAATCCACCTCACTACCTCAACCTCCGGTAAGTCTATTGGCTCAACCGTTCACTTCCACACAAATGGGAATGAACCATAAACAACAAATGCTTATGCATGCATCATAAAAGCATGCAACATTAATTCTCGTGATCATGATATGAACATATATCACACAACGCTCATCAATGTATCACATTCAATCATAATGAATATTAAGATAACATAGTAAGCATTAACATTTCATCCTAAGAACTTAGACCAATGGTAATAGTTCTCCATTATCCTTAACTAATCACTCTTTCAAAAATCGAAGCTCGACTCTTTTAAAATAATTTTAGCAAAATAATATTTTTCCATTTTGAAAGGTAGTATTTTAAGTTTAAGAAATAACGCCGGAACCAAGCACTAATCTGAGTTACTATTAGAAAATATGAATTTTTAAGTTTTAGAAATTTTGAAAATACTCATGGAACCCTGCTCCTACCTATACAGAACCGTTCCCGAAAGTTAAAAAATCTCGCCTCCCGGTTTTTGTATGGGAACCCTGCTCACCTATACAGAACCGGTTCTCGAGTGCAAACTTCCAGCTTTTGAAAATAACACTGGAACTCGTTCCTCCCCACAGGAACCGGTTCCCACTTAATGACGATTTTCTCGCTACTTTTGACAAAGATTTTGCATCCATTATCATTCCCAAACTTTCAAATACGAATTGGGACATTAGGAACACCATTTCATAATCATTTCACATCAGTATAACATCAAACAACATGGTTTATTCATCCCTATCAATTATTTGACATACTAATGATCATAATTCCAACACCGACACCAAATAGGGTTTATTCCTATAACTTATAATCATCAAAATTCAAACTTTCTAACATACCCAATTATCCCTTTGATTCCCAAAACCCATAAAGCATATTAACCGAACGAAATCACCCCTTACCTCGCGATGATCTTCGATTTCTCTCGGCGTCGGCTTTTCCTCTCTTCTCCAATTTTATGTATAATAGCTTTTCTCCAAAAAAACCTATCTTTCCTTTCTTTTCCTTTTAATGTTCCTTTATTTATTCCAATAAAATAAAACAAATGGTAATTAGTAAGAGTAGTGTAATTTACTCCTCACACCCCTAATTACACCTCACACCTCCATCTCTTCTTCTCTTTAATTAATTCCATTAATTCCGAAAATATAAATAATCAAGCCTTTAATTAATTAAATAATTAAATTCCTATTTATTTAATTTTGAATTAAACGGGTGTCACAACTCTCCCCACTAAAAGAGTTTTCGTCTCTAAAACATACCTTAGATTAAAAGTTCGGATACGAGTCCTTCATCCGACCTCCACCTCCCAAGTTACATTTCCTTCACCGGTCCTCCTAAGGTACTGCATCTGCTATCTCTTTACCTCGCAATTGCTTCACTTTTCGATCCTCAATTCTCAAGCAGTAACGCTCAACTGGCCAAATTATCCCGACCGAACATCATCTACTTGAATCTCATGAGACGGATCCGCAATGTACCTCAACGAGATACATGGAAAACGCCATGCAAATTGCAAGTGACGGCGGTAACGCAACTGATAAGCAACTTTCCCAACTATCTTGTAATCAAACGGACCAATAAAGCGGAGTCAACTTCTTTGACTTCAAGGCCCGATTAATACCATCATCGAGTAACTCTCGATTCCTCCGAGCACTCCACCTAACATTCCAAAGCTTCAAGAATAGCATCATCGCTCCTTCATTTCTTTCCAAATTATTGTTCAGAACATTACAAACCAATCTACATCAAGACACAAGTATCGACGGTGTTACTTACACTAGTCGCATACTAAAGAGACAACGACACTCAAGACAAGACCGACTATGTTCCTCGATACCACTATTGTAACACCCTTCTAATTACACGCTTTTATAAATTATAATCGTAGTTTTTAATCACATAAATCAAGAGGCCACAATTTAATTAATTCAAATCAATCAACATGCTTATCATGCTTTCACCGAAGAAAAATCATTAAAATAAAACAACTTAAGGTTATGTTTAACAGCGGAAATGAAACATAACAAAATCCCGAATACGTCATTCATAGTTATTCCAGGATAATAAACCAAAACATAATTCAAAACCATTAAGGATCCATCAAAGGACTTCAAAACAAACGTTTCCCCAGTGTTACATCTACGAGAGCACGACACTGACACGCGGATTAACTAACTGAATCAACTATAGAGCTATCCTCACCAACTCCAAGCAGCTAATCACTTCGGATCTGAAATCATTCTATTCAATATAAAATGCATTATACGTTTTTAAATACAACAGAATAATCGAATAGATTAATCCATTAACCAAACACATAATCGTAGTCAATTCACAGGGCATCTCACACAATGAACATGTATATAACAAACAATGGAAATTGCAACACTGGAAACCATCCTAGCATGTTACAATCCCATATGCAATGCAGACTCTATGCATGTGGTACCAAAACGTGAACCGAGTTCACCCAATCGCCCGCTTACATGTGGAAAGACAATGGAAATCCATGATTCGCCCACAACCATTGGGTCAAGAATCTAGCCTCACTACCTCTAAATCCGGTAAGTCTATTGGCTCGCTTCACTTCCGCACAATGGGAATGAACCAATTTAACAATGCTCATGCATGCATCATAAAAGCATGCAACATCACTACGTATCATGATATCAATATAATTCACATAATGCCAATTCACCAATGTATCACATTCAATCATAATGAATATCAAAATATAACATTGTACGCATTAGTTCTCATTCGGTAACTCCGACCATTTGTATTAATTTCCCATTATCCTTAACTATCCACACTTTTCAAAATCGGAAGCTCGACTCTTTTAAAAATAATTTTGGCGAAAATAATATTTTTCCTTTCTCAAAAATTGTAGTATTTTAAATTTAAGAAATAATGCCGAAAACGCACTCGAATCGAGTTACGGTTTGGAAAATATGAATTTTGAAGTTTTAGATGTTTTGAAAATATTACGCTGGTAAACTGCCTCACCGAGAACCCGGTTCCCAATTTGAAAATAAGCCTCGAATTTTGTGGGAACCCTCCTCCCCAATGGGAACCGGTTCCCACGCATAAAATGCCGATTTTGAAATTTAACATGGGAACCCGTTCCTCCCCACTGGAACCGGTTCACGACCTGCAATAAAGAATTTCGCTATTTTGACAAAGATTATGCATTCCTTATCACTTCCAATTGTTTCTATACGAGTTGAACCTTAGAAACACCAATTTACAACAACATACACCAATACAACATCAAACATCATTGTTTATCATCCCTATCAATTATTCGACACACTAAGGATCTTAATTCTATAATCCGACACAAATAGGGTTTCATCCTACAAACCTATAATCAATTTTCCTAACATACCCAATTACCCGGTTGATTCCCAAAACCCATAAGGCATTAAAACCGAATGAAATCACCCCTTACCTCGCGATGATCTTCGATTTCTGGCCGGCTTTTTCCTCTTCTTCTCTCTCTCCAATTCTACGTGAAATAGCTTTTTCCCAAAAAGACTCCTTTTTTCCTTCTTTTACTTTTTATATTCCTTTTAATACTCCTTTATTATTCCAAATAAAATACATAATTAATAATTAGTAAAAGTAGAGTGATTTACTCCTCACACTCACTATTTACTCTGCACACCTCCAACCCTTCTTTCTTCAATTAATCCAATTAAATCCAAAAATATAAATACTTAAGACTTTAATTAAATAAATAATTAAATTCCCATTTATTTAATATTCGAATTAAATCTGGGTGTCACAACTCTCCCCCACTAAAAGAGTTTTCGCCCCTAAAACATACCTTAGACTAAAAGTTCGGGATACGAGTCCTTCATTTGACTCTCCGCTCCCAAGTGACATTTCCTCCACCGGTCCTCCTCAAGCCACTTGCACTGCTATCTCTTTACCCCGTAATTGCTTCACTTTCCGATCCTCAACCTCGCAGTAATCGCTCAACAACAAATTATCCCGCACTGAACATCATCTACTTGAATCTCATGAGACGGATCCGCAATGTACCTCCTCAACTAAGATACATGGAAAACATCATGCAACCGCAAGTGACGTAAAGCAATGATAAGCAACCTTCCCAACTCTTGGTAATCCAAATGCACTAATAAAGCGCGGAGTCAACTTCTTTGACTTCAAAGCTCACCATTACAATACCCGGAGTAACTCGCATGAACATGTGGTCTCCTTCATTAAACTCAAGATCTTTCCTCCTCTTATCATGATAACTTTTCTGACGACTCTGAGAAGTTCTCATCTTTTCCTGAATCATCTTGATCTTTTCTGAAGTTTGTTGGACGATCTCTGGCCCAATCACAGCACTTTCTCCAGATTCGTACCAACACAACGGCGTCCGACACCTCCTACCGTACAATGCCTCAAACGGAGCCATACCAATGCTTGAATGAAAACTATTGTTGTAGGTAAACTCTATCAACGGCAAGTAGCTTTCCCAAGCTCCACCTTTCTCTAACACACAAGCCCTCAACAAATCTTCTAACGATCGAATCGCTCTCCGTCTCGACCATCCGTCTCATGGATGATATGGAACTCAATCTTAACTTAGTACCCGTAGCTTCCGCAATCCTCGCCCGTAACTTAGAAGTAAACCCCGGATCTCTATCCGACACAATGCTAGACGGAATACCATGAAAACTTACAATCCTCTCAACATACACCGCCAACCTCTCCATCGGATAATCCATTCTTATCAGAATAAAGTGAGCGTGACTTTGTCAATCGGCGACAATAACCCAAATAGAATCACAGTCCTTTGTTGTCCTCGGCAAACTAGACACGAAATCCATTGAAATGCCATCCCATTTCTATTCTGGAACAAACAGCGGTTCCATCAATCCCGACGGTTTCTGATGTTCAATCTTTGATTTCTAACAAACCAAACACGCATACACAAACTCGACGATTTCCTTTTTCATTCCAGGCCACCAAAATAATTTCTTCAAATCATGATACATCTTAGTAGCACCAGGATGAATACTCAATCCACTACGGTGTCCTTCTTCCAAAATACTTTTTCTAATTTCAGCAACACCCGGAACACACACTCTATCACCAAATCTCATAACGCCATTCTCATCAATTCAAAACTCACCTCCTTGACCTTGGTTAATCAATGCCAGCTTATCCACCAAACCATCATCAGACTTCTGTCCATTTCGAATCTCTTCCAAAATACCACTAGTCAGCTTCAACATGCCCAATTTCACACTATTCGGAGTAGTTTCACATACCAAACTTAAGTCTCTGAATTGATCCACTAAGTCCAATTCACGAACCATTAACACCGACATATGCAAGGACTCCGCTCAACGATTCACACAACGCTTGCCTTACCAGATGGTAATTCAAACCAAATCGTAATCCTTGAGAAATTCTAACCATCTTCTCTCGCCTCATATTCAACTCTTTCGATCAAAGAGATACTCTGTGCCTTGTGATCACCGAACACTTCAAACCGTGAACCATACAGTAATGCCTCCATAATTTCAAAACAACTACAACAGCTGCCAACTCTAAATCATGAGTCGGATAATTCCTTTCATGAATCTTCAACTGTCTTGAAGCATAAGCCAAAACCCCGCCTATCTTGCATCAAACACCTCCTAAACCCATCAAGGACGATCGCAATACACCACTAAAGATTCTCCGGATTCGGAAAATCGTAATCGAGCACTAGTCAACCTCCTTTAACTCTGGAATCCTTTCTCACAATCTGCATCCCAAACAAACGCTTGACCTTTTCTCGTCAACTTAGTCAACGGTAAAGCTAACTTCGAAAACCCCTTAATGAATTTCCGGTAGTAACCTGCAAGACCAAGAAAACTACGAATCTCCGAAGCATTCTTCGGCGCTTCCCACTAAGATACCGCTTCTACTTTTGTAGGATCAACAACAATACCATTCTTGGAAATCACGTGACCAAGGAAACTCACTTCGCTTAACCAAAACTCGCATTTTGACAACTTCGCATAAAGCTTCTTCTCCTTCAATAATTCCAATACAATCCTAAGATGCTTTGCATGCTCTTCATCATTCTTTGAGTAGATCAAAATGTCGTCAATAAATACCACCACAAATTTGTCAAGATACGGATGGAATATCCTGCTCATATACTCCATAAAAACACCAGTGCATTAGTAACTCAAATGGCATAATGTAATATTCATAATGCCCATACATCGTTCTAAACGCAGTCTTCTGAATATCTTCCACCTTAACACGAATCTGATGATATCTAGACCTCAGATCAATTTTACTAAATACACAAGCTCCGACCAACTGATCCATCAAATCATCAATCCTCGGCAATGGATACCGATTCTTGATTGTCGCTTTATTCAATTGCCTGTAGTCAACACATAGTCTCATCGCACCTTCCTTCTTCTTAACCAACAACACACAGCCACGGCGAAACACTAGGCCGAATAAACTTCTTCTCAAGCAACTCTTCCAACTGTTTCTTCAGCTCAGACAACTCAGATGCCGACATGCGATAAGGCGCCATCGACACCGATCTAGTTCCAGGAATCAAATCTATAGTAAACTCCACTTCTTTCTCAGGTGGTAGCTCACTAACATCCTCTGGAAATACTTCTAGAAATTCATTCACAACAGTCGTAATTCACCACTCTTAGCCTTCCCTTTCACTTCCGTCGAAGAATATAACATAAACACTACAGCACCCTCCCTAACGGCTGAATTCATCTGCTTAACTGACATAGTCACATCTTCAACTTTAGCTACCTCAGGAAATATGATCGTCTTCTCAAAACAATTGATATGAACCTGGTTGAAGACCAACCAGTTCATTCCAAGGATAATATCAAGTTGTTCTAAAGGTAGGCACACTAAATCCATACCGAAACCCTATCGAAAATGACAATAGGACAATTCCTACAAACATACTAAGTAGTCATCAACCCGACACAGAGTGTCAATAACCATACTTCCATCCAAATTAGAAATTTCGATTCAATCTTTTAGCACAATTCAAAGCAATAAAAGAATGCGCCGCCCAAGATTAATAATTGCAATTAAAGGTATGCCATTAATAAAACATGTACCTTTAATCAACCGATCATCCGCTTAACATCCGATCCCGATTAACACTTTCCCACCACTTGCTCTTTCTTTGGCTTACACGCGAACGAGTGTGTCCTTCTTCACAGCTTGTAACAAGTTATCCTTCTGGATCTCCTGACCAGCAGCCTAAATGACCAAATCTTCCACAATTGTTGCACTTCCTTGCTCATTCTTGCATTCGTGGAGCTCGGTGACCCAATTCACCACATCTCAGTAGCACTTTACGGAAGAACCAAGAACCGAGTCTCCCCACTAGGCTTCTTCCAACCTCCGATTCGATTATTCCTATCGTATGGCTTACCACGATCCATCCGTCTCTTTCTTACGATCAAGATAACTCGAGCATTCGACTTAGTGCTAGTAAGATCTTCTTCCGTAATCCTACTACAACAACCAAATCGGAAACCTTCTAATACCGATACCGATACCTACTTGATCTCATCACGCAGCACCATTCTCAAACTTGATACATTTGGAAAATTCTCCATCTGCATCGTTAGTGTAACGAGCATAATACTTGCTAATTCCAGAACTTCAGAGCATACTCACCATGCATTTGTTTGCTTGCTCGAGCTTAAACTCAATCTCTTTCACCCCGAATGTCTTCGTGAGTACCTTCAAAAAGCTCTCCCGAACACAACCCAAGTCAATGCAATGCGTCTTCTTCCATTTTAGTCCCCGTAGCAACCCACCACCATTAGCTTCCTCTCGCCGCATGTGAGTACCATACTCACCTTCATCCTCAAGACAATCAATCACCTCAAGATCCTCTCGATCTCCTTCAACCACTTCGAACACCCTGGATCATGTGCACCCTTGAACAATGAAGGATTATTCCTCTGAAAATTCCCCAATTGTCTGTCAGCACCAATCACAGCTCTTTGCTGATTCCCTCCGAGCACTCCAGCTAACATTCCCAAAGCTTTAGCAATAGCATCATCGTTCCTTCTGTTACCTCTTCCAGCCATTGTTCTGTAACATTACAAACCAATCTACATCAGCACACAAGTATCGACGGTGTTACTTACACTAGTCGCATACTAAAGAGACAACGACACTAAGACAAGACCGACTATGCTCTGATACCACTATTGTAACACCCCTTCTAATTACACGCGTTTTTATAAATTATAATCAGAGTTTTTAATCACATAAATCAAGAGGCGTCACAATTTAATTAATTCAAATCAATCAACACAGTTATCATGCTTTCACCAAGAAAATCATTAAATAAAACAACTTAAGGTTATGTTTAACAATGGAATGAAACATAACAAAATCCCGAATACTATTCATAGTTATTCCGTGATAATAAACCAAAACATAATTCAAAACCATTAAGGATCCATCAAAGGACTTCAAAACAAACGCTTCCCAAAGGTTACATCTACGAGAGCACCATTAATCGACACGCGGATTTACTAACCGAATCAACTATAGAGCTATCCAACCAAGCAAGCGCTAATCACTCGGATCTCAAATCATTCTATTCAATATAAAATGCATTATACGCTTTAAATACAATGTAATAATCGAATAGATTAATCCATTAACCAAACACATAATCGTAGTCAATTCACAAGGCATCTCACACAATGAACATGTATATAATAAACAATGGAAATTGCAACACCGAAACCATCCTAGCATGTTACAATCCCATATGCAATGCACTCTATGCATGTGGTACCAAACGTGAACCGAGTTCACCCATCGCTCCGCTTACATGTGGAAAGACAATGAAATCCATGATTCGCCCACAACCATTGGGTCAAGAATCTAGCCTCACTACCTCTAAACCGTAAGTCTATTGGCTCGCTACCGCTCGCACAATGGGAATGAACCAATTTAACACATGCTCATGCATGCATCATAAAAGCATGCAACATCACTTCACAGATCATGATATCAATATAATTCACATAATTCCAATTCACCAATGTATCACATTCAATCATAATGAATATCAAAATATAACATTGTACGCATTAGTTCTCATTCGGTAACTCAGACCATTTGTATTAATTTCCCATTATCCTTAACTATCCACACTTTTCAAAATCGGAAGCTCGACTCTTTTAAAAATAATTTTGGCGAAAATAATATTTTTCCTTTCTCAAAAATTGTAGTATTTTAAATTTAAGAAATAATGCCGAAAACGGCACTCGAATCGGAGTTACGGTTTGGAAAATATGAATTTTTGAAGTTTTAGATGTTTTGGAAAATTACACAGTGGTAACCGGTTCCTCACTGGGAGAACCTGGTTCCCACAATTTGAAAATAAGCTTCCCCTGGAATTTTGTGTGGGGAACCCGGTTCCTCCCCAATGGGAACCGGTTCCCACGTACAAAAATGCCAGATTTTGAAATTTTAACACTGGGAACCCGGTTCCTCCCATGGAACCTTCCTCACGACTGCAACAACAAATTTCGCTATTTTTGACAAAGATTATGCATTCCTTATCACTTCCAATTGTTTCTATACGAGTTGTAACCTTAGAAACACCAATTTACAGCCAACATACACCAATACAACATCAAACATCATTGTTTTATCATCCCTATCAATTATTCGACACACTAAGGATCTTAATTCTATAATCCGACACAAATAGGGTTTCATCCTACAAACCTATAATCAATTTTCCTAACATACCCAATTACCCGGTTGATTCCCAAAACCCATAAGGCATTAAAACCGAATGAAATCACCCCTTACCTCGCGATGATCTTCGATTTCCTCCTTTTTTCTCTCTCTTCTCTCTCCAATTCTACGTGAAATAGCTTTTTCCCAAAAGACTCTTTTTCCTTCTTTTCCTTTTTATATTCCTTTTAATACTCCTTTATTATTCCAAATAAAATACATAATTAATAATTAGTAAAAGTAGAGTGATTTACTCCTCACACTCACTATTTACTCTGCACACCTCCAACCCTTCTTTCTTCAATTAATCCAATTAAATCCAAAAATATAAATACTTAAGACTTTAATTAAATAAATAATTAAATTCCCATTTATTTAATATTCGAATTAAATCGGGGTGTCACAAACTCTATCAACGGCAAATAGCTATCCCAAGCTCCACCTTTTTCTAACACACAAGCTCTCAACAAATCCTCTAACGACTGAATCGTCCTCTCCGTCTGACCATCTGTCTGTGGATGATATGCGGAACTCAATCGTAACTTAGTACCCAGAGCTTCTTGCAATCCTGTCCAGAACTTAGAAGTAAACCTCGGATCTCTATCCGACACAATGCTAGACGGAATACCATGCAAACTTACAATCTTCTCAACATACAATCCTGCCAACCTCTGCATCGGATAATCCATTCTTATCGGAATAAAGTGAGCAGACTTTGTCAATCGGTCGACAATGACCCAAATAGAATCACATTTCTTCGCTGTCCTTGGCAAACCAGACACGAAATCCATAGAAATGCCATCCCATTTCCATTCCGGAACGAACAACGGCTCCATCAATCCTGACGGCTTTTGATGTTCAATCTTTGATTTCTGACAAACCAAACATGCGTACACAAACTCGGCAATTTCCCTTTTCATTCCAGGCCACCAAAATAATTTCTTCAAATCATGATACATCTTAGTAGCACCGGGATGAATACTCAACCCACTTCGATGTCCTTCTTCTAAGATACTCTTTCTAATTTCAGCAAAATTCGGAACACACACTCTATCACCAAGTCTCATAACGCCATTCTCGTCAATTCGGAACTCGCCTCCTTGACCTTGGTTAATCAATGCCAGCTTATCCACCAACCCAACATCATATTTCTGTCCATTTCGAATCTCTTCCAAGATACCACTAGTCAGCTTCAACATGCCCAATTTCACACTATTCTGAGTAGTTACGCATACCAAACTCAAGTCTCTGAAATGTTCCACTAAATCCAATTCACGAACCATCAACATCGACATATGCAAGGACTTCCTGCTCAACGCATCTGCCACCACGTTTGCCTTACCAGGATGGTAATTCAAACCGAAATCATAATCCTTGAGAAACTCTAACCATCTCCTCTGCCTCATATTCAACTCTTTCTGATCAAAGAGATACTTCAGGCTCTTATGATCACTAAACACTTCAAATCGTGAACCATATAGATAATGTCTCCACAATTTCAACACAAACACAACAGCCGCCAACTCTAAATAATGAGTCGGGTAATTCCTTTCATGAGTCTTCAACTGTCTTGAAGCATAAGCCACAACCTGCTTATCCTGCATCAAAACACCTCCTAAACCCATCAAGGACGCATCATAATACACTTCGAAAGATTCTTCCGGATTCGGAAAAATAAGAACTGGAGCGCTAGTCAACCTCTTCTTCAATTCTTGGAATCCTTTCTCACAATCTGCATCCCAAATAAACGCTTGTCCTTTTCTTGTCAACTTAGTCAACGGTAACGCTAACTTCGAAAATCCCTCAATGAATTTCCGTAGTAACCTCGCTGCACTAAGAAAACTACGAATCTCCGAAGCATTCTTCGGCGCTTCCCATTGAGATACCGCTTCTACTTTTGTAGGATCAACAACAATACCATTCTTGGAAAGCACGTTACCGAGGAAACTCACTTCGCTTAACCAAAACTCACATTTAGACAACTTCGCATACAGCTTCTTCTCCTTCAACAATTCCAATACAATCCTAAGATGCTTTGCATCTCCTCATCATTCTTGAATAGATCGTAATGTCGTCAATAAATACCACCACAAACTTGTCAAGATACGGATGAAATATCATGTTCATGTACTCATAACACACCGTGCATTAGTAACTCCAAATGGCATAATGTAATATTCATAATGCCCATACTCGCTCTAAATGCGCTTCCAATATCTCCGCTTTAACACTAATCGATGATATCCACCCTCGATCAATTTTGCTAAATACACAAGCTTCACCAACGATCCATCAAATCATCAACTCGCAATGGATACCCATTCTTGATGGTCACTTTATTCAATTGCCTGTAGTCAACACACAATCTCATTGTACCTTCCTTCTTCTTCACCAATAACACCCAAGGCACTTACCACGAAACACTAGGCCGAATAAACTTCTTCTCAAGCAACTCCTCTAACTGCTTCTTCAACTCTGACAACTCAGATGCAGACATGCGATAAGGCGCCATCGACACCAGACTAGTTCTAGGAATCAAATCTATAGCAAATTCTACCTCTCTTAGGTGGTAACTCATTAACATCTTCCTGAAACACCTCTGGAAATTCATTCACAACAGGTAGTTCACCACTCTTAGCCTTTCCTTTCACTTCCGTCGAAGAATATAACATAAACACCACAGCACCCTCTCTAACGGCTGAATTCATCCGCTTAATCATAATCACGCCATCAACTTTAGCTACCTCGTGAAATATGACCGCCTTCCTCAAACAATTGATATGAACTCGGTGAAGACCAACCGCTCATTCCAAGGATAATATCAAGTTGTTCTAACGGTAGGCACACTAAATCCATACCGAACCCTCTATCAAAAATAACAATAGGACAATTTCTACAAATATACGAAGTAGTCACTGAACCCGACGCAGGAGTGTCAATAACCATACTTCCATCCAAATTAGAAATTTCCAGATTTAATCTCTTAGCACAATCCAAAGAAATAAAAGAATGTGTTGCTCCAGTATCAATAATTGCTATTAAAGGTATGCCATTAATAAAATATGTACCTTTAATCATCCGATCATCAGGCTTAACATCTGATCCTGACAAAGCGAACACCTTCCCACCAGCTTGCTTTTTCTTTGGTTTAGTACACTGCGGACGAGTGTGTCCTTCTTCGCCACAGTTGTAACATGTTATCCTTCTGGATCTACACTCAGCAGCTAAGTGACCAAATCTTCCACAATTGTTGCACTTCCTCGCATCATTCTTGCATTCAGGAGCTCGGTGACCCAATTCACCACACCGGTAACACTTTACGGAAGAACCAGAAGAACCAGAGTCTCCCCCACTAGGCTTCTTCCAACCTCTAGATTTCTGATTATTTCTATCATAAGGATTACCACGATCCATATGTCTCTTGCCCTTACGATCAGCATAACTTTGAGCATTTGACTTTGTACTAGCAAGATCCTCTTCCAGAATCCTACTACAATCAACCAAATCAGGAAACCTTCTAATGCGCTGATACCTGATACCCTGCTTGATCTCATCACGCAGACCATTCTCAAACTTGATACATTTGGAAAATTCTCAATCTGCATCGTTAGGATAATTAGCATAATACTTGCTAACTCAAGAACTTGGTCGCATACTCACTCACAGACTTGTTGCCTTGCTTGAGCTCCAAAAACTCCATCTCTTTCTTACCCCGAATGTCTTCAGGAAAGTACCTTCTCCGAAAAGCTCTCCTGAACACAGCCCAAGTCAATGCAATTCCATCTTCTTCCAATTCAGTCCTGGTAGCAACCCACCACCATCGCCTTCGCCAACATGTGAGTACCATATCTCACCTTCACCCTCAAAGACAATCAATCACCCCAAGATCCCTCGATCTCCTTCAACCACTTCGAGCACCCTGGATCATGTGCACCCTTGAACAATGGAAGATTATTCCTCCGAAAATTCCCCAATTATCTCACAAGACCAATAGCTCCCCGCCGATTCCTCCGAGTACTCCAGCCTAATATTCCAAAGCCTCAAAGAATAGCATCATCATTCCTTCTCATCTCTTCCACCATTGTTCAGAACATTACAAAACAACCTACATCAAGACACAAGTATCAAAGAAGAATGACACTAGTCGCATACTAAAAGGATAACGACACTAAGACAAGACCGACTATGCTCGATACCACTATTGTAACACCCCTTCTATTTACCCGCTTATAAATAATAATCGAGTATTTTAATCACAATTCAAGAGGCGCCACAATTTAAATAATTTAAATCATCAATAAAGGTCATGCTTTCAATCAAGGAGATTTATTAAGTAAATAATGCAAAATTATGTTTAATAAATGAAATGAAACATAACCAAAATTCAATACATCATTCATAGTATTCCGTGATATTAACCAACACATGATTCAAACCATTAAGGAATTCCATTAAAGAATTTCAAACAAACGCTCCCAAAGGTTACATCTACCGTGAGCACCACTACCCACACGCCGGATTAACTAATTGACTAATGCTGAGCTATCCTCACCGACTCCAAGCACTAATCACTGGATCCGAAATTGTTAAAGTAAGGGTGAGATTCCAATTCAATATAACATGCATTATATGCTTTTAGAATACAATGAATAAACAGATACATTAATCATAACCAAACACAAGTCATAATCGCTCACAAGGCGCTCACACAATGAACATGTAATATAACAAACAATGGAAATTGCAACACCGAAACCATCCTAGCATGTTACAATCCCATATGCAATGCACTCTATGCATGTGGTACCAAACGTGAATCGAGTTCACCCACCGCTCCGCTTACATGTGGAAAGATGTAAATTCATGATTCGCCCATAGCTATTGGGTCAAGAATCCAGCCTCACTACCTCAACCTCCGTAAGTCTATTGGCTCAACCACTCACTTCCGCACAATGGGAATGAACCATAAACAACAAATGCTTATGCATGCATCATAAAAGCATGCAACATTAATTTCGTATCATTATATCAACATATATCACACAATGCCACTCATCAATGTATCACATTCAATCATAATGAATATTAAGATACAATATAGTAAGCATTAACATTTCATCCTAGAACTTAGACCAATGGTAATAGTTCTCCATTATCCTTAACTAATCACTCTTTCAAAAATCGAAGCTCGAATCTTTTAAAATAATTTTTAGCAAAATAATATTTTCCCATTTTGAAAGGTAGTATTTTAAGTTTAAGAAATAACGCAAAACGGCACTCAAATCTGAGTTACTTTAGAAAATATGAATTTTAAAGTTTTAGAAATTTTGAAAATACTCATGGAACCCGGTTCCTACCTATACAGAACCGTTCCCCGAAAGTTGAAAAATCTCATCCGGGTTTTTGTATGGGAACCCTTCTCACCTATACAGAACCTGTTCGAGTGCAAACTTCCGCTTTTGAAAATAACACTGAACTCGGTTCCTCCCCACAGTGGAACCGGTTCCCACGACTGCAACAAAGAAATTATTAAAGATTTTCTCGCTACTTTTGACAAAGATTTTGCATCCATTATCATTCTAAACTTTCAAATACGAATTGGGACATTAGGAACACCATTTCATAATCATTTCACACCAAGATAACATCAAACAACATGGTTTATTCATCCCTATCAATTATTTGACATACTAATGATCCTAATTCCAACACCGACACCAAATAGGGTTTATTCCTATAACTTATAATCATCAAAATTCAAACTTCCTAACATACCTAATTATCCCTTTGATTCCCAAAACCCATAAAGCATATTAACCGAACGAATCACCCTCACCTCGCGATGATCTTCGATTCTCTTCCTTTTCCTCTTCTCCAATTTACGATAATAGCTTTTCTCCAAAAAACCTATCTTTCCTTTCTTTTCCTTTAATGTTCCTTTATTTATTCCAATAAAATAAAACAAATGGTAATTAGTAAGAGTAGTGTAATTTACTCCTCACACCCCTAATTACACCTCACACCTCCGCTCTTCTCTCTTTAATTAATTCCATTAATTCCGAAAATATAAATAATCAAGCCTTTAATTAATTAAATAATTAAATTCCTATTTATTTAATTTTTGAATTAAATCGGGGTGTCACAGCCTCGACCCAAGGTTGCATGTCACCACTTTACCATTGATCCTGCCCTTAAGGTCGAGATATCACAGCAAAGCGCACCTTGAAAAATCTAGGTTCCGAGCAAGTCATAAGGACCTTCTAGAGGCCAATTTTGTAACGGAATCCCGATACACTATGTGGCTATCCAACCATGTACTGGTAAAAAATAATATGGAAAATGGCGCATGTGCATTGATTACTCTGATCTTAATAAGGCATGTCCAAAAGACGCTTACCCCTGCCCAACATCGATAAAATCGTTGATAATTCTGCAGGTTTTAAACTACTTTCGTTTATGGATGCCCATTCGGGCTATAACCAAATTCCAATGGCTAAAACAGATAAAATTTATACGGCCTTCACAATCGAATCGGGCAACTATCACTACAACATAATGCCCTTCGGTCTGAAAAATGTCAGCGCAACATACCAACGAATGATGAATAAAGTCTTTATAGGCGAAATCGGAGACATGCTCGAGGTGTACATGGACGACATGATTGTAAAATTCCAAGAGGATTTCGATCATGCTCTATACCTCAGGAAGGTCTTCGATTAAGCCAGAAGAGTCAAAATGAGGTTCAACCCCGAAAAGTGCACCTTCGGAGTCCGGGCCGGTAAATTCCTCGACTTCTATCTCACCGAACGTAGGATAGAGGCTAATCCCGACAAATGTCGGGCATTCTCATAATTTCCCACTCCGAAATACAAAAAATACATTCAAGTCCTCAATGGGATGCTGACCTCATTATCTCGATTCGTAGCAAGGTCGGCCCAACACACGCTCCCAGTTTTCAAACTACTGAGAAAGGAAGTTTCGTTCGAGTGGACCGAGGAATGCGAGCCGACCTTAATTCATCTCAAGCAAACCATATCCCAACCACTCGTGCTATCTCGACCTGATAAAGAAGAGATACTATATCTATATTTGGTCGTGATTGTTGAGTCTGTTAGTGTCGCGCTCATCCGAGAAACATGGAAGGGATATAAACCTATCTATTTCACAAGAAAGGCCTTACAAGGGCCCGAATTGAGATACCAATAAATCGAAAAAATCACCCTTGCGCTAGTCAATGCCGCAGACAGCTCCGCCATTACTTTTAGCACACACCGCCATAGTTCGAACAAACCAACCCATCAAACAACTATTAGGTCGACCAGACATGGCCAGCAGAATGCTCAAATGGTCATTAGAACTGTCTGAATTCGACATCAGATATAAAAACAGAAAAGCCCTCAAAGCACAAGTCCTGGTAGACATCGTGACCAAAATGACTTTCCCAATGCTCCAAGAAGGAACCAACAAATGGACCATATTCATCGACGGTGCCTCTAGCTCATCGAGAGTATAATCTTGGAAAACGGAGAAGGAATCAGCATCAAGGTAGCCCTCGCCCTCTCATTCCCTACTTCCAACAATCAAGGAGAGTACGAAGCTTTCTTTGCCGGTCTCCGCCTTGCCGAGGACATGGGAGCAAGAGAAGTCAAAATCCTCACGACTTCGCAACTAGTAGCCTCCCAAGTTCGGGGAGAATATCAGTCAAAAACGACCAACTGGCTGAATATTGGACCCTCGCCCAAAACCACCTAAAAAAGTTAACTTCAATTGAGATACAACATATCCCTCGAGAACATAATGCTCGTGGAGACGTTCTATCCAAGCTCGCCAGTACGAGGACTAAAGGAGGGAACAAGTTAGTGACCCAGGAAATACTCCCTCGACCAAGCATAGAGAAAAGTCGTCCCATTAACGACATATTCGTCATTGAAGAGGGAATCTCCTGGATGACGCCCGTCTACAAATATTTGACCGACGGGACCCTTCCTGACGATCCCAAGGAAGCAAGTGTCATCAGGCGAAGGGCTTGCTCGTACGTCATCCTCGAAGACAAACTCTACAGAAGGGGATTCTCCACCCTTCCCCCATCCTCAAATGCATCGAAGAAACCAGAGTGCCACACATATTGAAAGAAATACATGAGGGCATCATCGCCCAACACCTAGGGGGAAATCACTAGCCCTAAAAGCCCTCCGGGACGGGTACTATTGGATGACCATGCAGATCGACACCAAGGAACACGTAAAGAAATGTGACAAGTGCCAATGACATGGACATATGCACTTGGCTCCCCCGAGCGAGCTCAAGTGCCTTTCTTCTCCTGTGGCCTTCGATGGTGGGGGCTCGACATCCCCGGCCATTCGTCCTAGGAGCATACCAGAACAAATACTTGATAGTGGGTGTCGACTACTTCACCAAGTGGATAAAGGCTGAAGCACTGGCCAAAATCACCGCCCAAAACATCTTGCATTTCTATAAGAGGAACATATTAGCCTGGTTCGGCATCCCACAAGCCATAGTCACTGACAACGGGACACAGTTCACCGATAAAAACTTCGAAGACTTTGTTGCCCGACTGGGAACCGTGCAACACTTCGCTTTGGTCGAACACCCATAAACAAATGGGCAGGCCGAATCCGCCAACATGGTCATATTGCGCGGGCTCAGACGACGGTTAGACGAATCGAAAAAGAAATGGGTCGAGGAGTTACATAACATACTCTGGGCCTACCGAACAACTCCCCACTCGTATATCGGGGAAACCCCGTTTCGACTCGCCTATGGAACCGAAGCAGTCATTCCAATAGAAATTTCTGAACCTTTGAGAAGAATCGAGTCTCCCCTTGATATGAAGACGAACGACCAATCCTTGAGGGAGGAGCTCGACATGGTCGAAGAAATAAGAACGGGGGCTGCCCTTAGAGAAGCATCGCTCAAAAAATAATAGCCCTCTGATACGAAGCCAAAGTCATTCCTCGCGAATTCGACGTCGGAAGCTTAGTCCTTAAGAGAAATCTTAAGAGCTCTACTAAAGGGAAGCTCGCAGAAAACTGGGAAGGTCCCTACAGTGTCTACACTAAAATAAGGATAGGGGCCTACTACCTAGAAAACCTCCAAGGGGAGCAACTCACCCGATCATGGAACGCGAACAAACTAAAACAATACTATAGTTAAAACACTAACGATCGACACACCTCAGGAAACCATCCAGGTGCTTATAGCTCGACATCACACGCTCGCCCAAGTACCAGTGTTGCGTGGCATCATGGCACATAAAGAGATACTCGCTCTATTAACCTAACGAGCTAGACCTCTGCCTCGACGCAGGGGACTCAAACGAGCCCCGTTGTCTAAGTACCTCACCCGGCAGAATATCTAACTCGCAATCGGACGTTCACGCCACCGACCTCGGGCCTTTAATCAACGCTTGAGTTCTGAACTGAGTCTAGCAACGAACTAGCCCGCTTTGACTAGTCTCCCTACACTGTCAAATACCATGCACTAATAGCGCGCCAAATACAAAGTATCACATACATACAACGAGTAAGTAACACAAAACACTTAGATAATTACAGCCACAAGGATCAGATTTGTCTTGGAGTTACAATGGGCACTCCACCACAATAAAACAAAATTAATCAAAAACGACCAACAAAGGTCGAAAATTGTCTTTACATAAATGGGCCTCGTCTGCATAAACATAATAAAACAATAAATCATAATTACTCAGCGAGCTAATTAGGGACGTTTCTAGGAGTTGGTTGCGGAGGAGTCTCTTCCACGAACATTTCATCGACGATGTCATACCCCAAAATTTGCCCTCCATCTACTCAAGAGATTTCATACATTTATGCTCAAGGATTCCTCAAGAGTTGATCAGACAAACTCTCTCCTAGACAATCAACCCAAATTAGGGTTTGGTATCTCTCAAGTCAAGATGGACTTCCAATATCTCCAATGGTCTTCATGCCTCCACATATGTTTCAAAGATTCTCCATGTCAAGTTTCAAGCCTCACAAGTCAAGTTTCGCACAATCGCTCGATGGTGAAAATTAGTCAGATTGACAAAAGTCAATCTGGTCAACATACACCAAACTTCATAATTTTTGGTCAACATCCTCATTTTGAAGTTACATTCATCATTTGATCAAGGGTTGATCATGATTCATCAAGAAAACTCAAGATTTGCTCAAAAGTCAAACTTTCTAAATTAGGGTTTCTAGGTGAAAAGTCAATGTAACTTTGATCGATCATAACTTTCATACTTTCGTAAATTTTTCCACCACCTCTTGTTTTGAAGGAAATTCAATTCTCTACAACTTCATGTCTCACAAGAATGTCCAAAAAATGCTTCATTTGAGAGGTATAGCTCAAGACATTACAGGTCATTTTCAAAGTCAACAAAAAGTCAACTTTTTGCTTTGAAGATATATTGAGCATGGTAACTCCAATTGAGATGAGACCAAAAAGGTTGGTTATAGGACTCTTAGAGCTTTCCAAAAAGTCCAAGAACACTCAAAAATGTGGAAAATTGAGCAAGTTACACCATTCACAAGTTGGGCAATTTTGAAAGAATGCACAAAGAGAGATACTTCTAAAAATCAAATCTTTTGCAAATGGGCTTGCTTTCTCTTCATCCTAACTTATTCCTCATGCAATTAGGAATATCCAAGCCCAATTCCATGAGTTTTTGATTTATTTTTCTATTTAATTTTGAATTTATTCATTTAAATACAAATTAAATTTTAAAATAAATTATAAAATCAAAATTAATTGAAAGATTGATTTTATTCTTTTCTTAAGACTCAAGCAATTCATTAAAAGCCGCAATTTCGAAATTGGATCAAAAAGGCAAGATTGGATTGAAATTGATTGTTTTGAAAATTTGATTTTCATGAAAAATCAAATTTGATTATCATTGAATGGTGATTGATTCTTGCCAATAATGATCCCAAATCCATCCAATACTTATACCTGATGCATACCAATCACAAGAAAACGGAAAATTGCTCAAGAAACTCTATTCTCAAACCGAAAACCGTGGCAAGCAAGCTATTGGCAATCCTACTTCAAAGCATTTTCAATCGATTTTGAGGTGCCCAACACATTCCTTGACATCTCCGTAATCGATTCGCACCTTCACTTTGATCCAAACCATCCGTAATCGTGAAAACCGAATTTGTTTGTTCTTGAAATTTCAAAATCGTATTTTCATTTTCATGCATCTTTAACATGTTTTGTGTTTGTTTTGTGATTAGTAGGAAGATTGCAAGCTTCGGTACTTTAATTGCATTTTCATGGCCGAAACTCAAGATGCCATAGTTAGGGTTCCCAACACGCTTTAGGGTTTTTTAAATGGAAAATTGGACTATAAGACCTATACCAATGCGCTCGTAATGATCCCGTGAATCGAACCATGCTTTTAGAATTCATTTATATTATGTATCTCGGATTTTTATGTTTGCTGTGGACTTAGCTGCCGAAAGTAATACGCTAGCTTCAAAAATTCAAATCGGGACAATGAAGCTTGCGACGAGAGAGACTGTGAGATGACACTTGTCTTTGTTTTACTCGATCCGGTTTTCAAACACGATGCGCACATGGCGAGTGGTAAATGCACTGCCTGTGATGCTCTCACATGTCTCCGCCTCGAACCACAGACCATTTGGTTTTTCTCTTTACAAAACTCATATTTTCTATTTTCTAATTGTTTTAATATTTTGCATTTTATTTCAATTTTTTCATAATTTTATTTCGCATTAAAAACCATCAAAAATTATTTTTCCTTTTGCATTTATTTTCTGAAAACCTTTATTTAATTTATAAAATTAAAAATATAATTTTGCA
Organism: Vicia sativa; assembly: GCA_021764765.1. Classification (NCBI taxonomy): domain Eukaryota; kingdom Viridiplantae; phylum Streptophyta; class Magnoliopsida; order Fabales; family Fabaceae; genus Vicia; species Vicia sativa. The sequence continues at coordinate 73,883,371 of CM038793.1, forward strand.
TGCATATTTATTTTATTCATAATTTTGCATTTAAATCACTTTTAATTCATTTTAAATTATTAAATTGCATCTAAAAATCCCAAAAATTTATTTTAGCATATTTACATTATTTCAAGATGTCATATTTTTTCCAATTTAAAATTTGCATTTTTCTAACATTTTCTTATTTCGATTTTATCATATTTTCCGATTTCTTTTTTCACAAAGTTAATCCGATTCTTACGATTCTTCCGCTTTCATTTTATTTTCCAATAATGTAATTGTATATGGATGTAATAGTTTTAATTAGGATTTTATTTTCCGGATTTTAAATTATGTATCCGCCTCAAAGCCATGTAATAGCGAGGATTTATCTTTCCGCACTTTACATTCCGATTTTAATTTCCGCACCCTATAAATTGCTAGTAACTAGGCGTGTATGGCAAGACTAAAATTGGACATAGCTCACACTAATTTCAAGATACAATATCTCAAACAACACACTTTCACACACGCACCTTTAGGTAAATCTCTCGATGCCTTCGATTCAAAATGGTCATGTCCCTCTAACGTAGAGGTATTCTAGCACCGCTGCCTTCCAAACAAATCATCATAGTCCCTTCGATACAAAGATCATAAGACCCACGATGTCGCTCCGAATACATGATCTTGACCTCGATTGTCGCCACGAAAATGATGATAGTCCTTCGAATGTGCTAGGATACTTCCTACAAGTTGCTTTCTATGACCATCCGATGTCCCTTCGAATGTCCCGCTTACATCCAACGAATAGAGCTACCTACCAACTAATGGTATGGCATAGCCATTCTAAAGAAATGTAGAAGTACAACAAAACGACCAATTCGAGTGGGTAATAAGTCTTTAGTTGCTTGCTCTAAAATCAAATGCTTTTCACACCACACTTTTTTCAAAGTTCAATTTCTTTTCAAAACGAAACATTTCCAACACTTTGTATACACTCCTACATGAGTCATTACAAAGTCAAAGCGAAATGCCCTTTCAAAACATTTTTGTCAAACACATGTAAAGCAATTTTAAAAAGTGATCTAGAGTAACTAAGAGCCCAGATAACTACGGATGGAAAGGGTGCTAATACCTTCCCTTTTCATAACCATTCTCCGAACTCGTAATCTAACGGTCTTTTTTCTGTACTTTTACCTTCCCTTAATTGATAAAATAAAAGTCGGTGGCGACTCTTGCTATCCGTGATATTTGGATACAAATCCTACAAAGTCGCCACCGACATGTAATCACGACACTGGGAGTACACCCTAAAAGAGAGAATTGCCTTAGGGATTTCTAGATCATTTTACTGCTTTTGTTTGACTTGTATGCTTTATCTTTAAGGGTTGCTTGGGTATTATATTGTTGGGGATCCTACACCGATCCGGTTTCCTTTTAGGTAAGTGGCATTAGATCATCGCGACCGCTAGACGATAACTAAACGGTCAACATGATGGCTACGTTAGTGACACTTGGTTGTCCCGATACTCTTCATTCCCAAGTTGAAGATAGTATTTGGCTTCGCGTGGTGTCATCAAGCGCTAACTAAACTTTTAGAACCTTAATTGACCCATCTTGGCCATTAGAAGGTAGTGAGATGGCGGCTTTGTGTAGACCGAGGTTGGTTGATACCTGCTACGCTCATTAAGATTAGACTTTGGGACATTTTCAATCAACCACTTGGCCGTCGATTGAAATAAGCCACGAGAAAGATCTGATGTGAGATTCCTAGAACCCTACATTATTATAGGACAGATGAACCAACTCAAACTTTGGTGGGTAATCACCTATACCTCATGCAAGCCTTAACCCTAGGCTCATTGTGTGAATTGCTTGTGTATGCTAAACATGACATCATGACACCATTTGCATTGCATATCATTTCTAACTATTTCAAGGACCTAGGATTTATCTTTGCTGCTTTGTAGGGATTATGGCTTCTAGAAAGACTATCCGAATCAACTTCATGGGTATCCTTCTCAACTCAAAGAATTGGTTTCAAATTTCACCATGCAGCCCATCAAAAGACATGGTTATCTACTTGATTTGGTTATCTCCGTTTTGAAGAAGATATGATGCATGTCCTATTCCAGCTTTTTGATCCGAAACACCATTGCTTTACATTTCCATTATCGCTAGTTCCTACCTTGAAGAATTTCTGTTACTGGGATACCTTTCTTGACCAAATGCCATTCACCGGTTTGAAAAGGTTCCTGTACGAAGACATCGCACGCTTTACATCTTAAGCCGATATTGAAGCCAATTGGGAAACCGAAGTGGAGTTAAGGGTTTACTTCCAAGTTCCTAATTAAGAAAGCCCGAGAATTCCTCAAAGTTATGAGTTTCATGCATTTGAAAATATTGTGGCCTTGCTAATTTATGGTTTGGTTCTATTTCCTAACTCGGATCAATTCATCGATATCAATGCCATCAAGTTGTTCCTTACCCGCAATCCAAAGGCCTACCTTACTTGGAGATATTCTCATTCTCCACACTGCATCATCAAAAGACAAGGAACTCTCATGTGTTGTATACCGCTACTTTCTAGGTGGTTTATTTCGCACCTTCCTCCATCGCTTTGAAGAATGAACAAAGGTTGAGATGGTCTCAAAGACTAATGTCACCTCTCATTCGATATCCGTGGAGCCTTTCTCTCAAAAGGACTTCACATTCATCGAGCATGTGGAGAATTCCCTAACGTACCACTACTTGGTATAAGGGGAGGTATTACTTACAACCCTTCTCTAGCTCTACGTCATTTTGGTTTTGCTCGAAAAGATGGTCCACATGATATGCTTCTCCAAGATGTCGTGTTCGATTACAATCACGATCTCCAGAATTACCGACGAAGGTTCATACACGCTTGGGGCATGGTAAAGAAGACTGATACCAAGACTTTGGGGCACCAAAACTCCATTCCTTGGGAACCTTACCTCAAATGGGTGCGAGCTCGAGCTCAAAACCTCATGATGCCATTCACTGCTTTACCAAGAATTATGGAACCTGCTATAGGTGACGTACCCTATGATGTTCTCCATCCTGACATGCCTACCGATTTTGAAGATTTGAAGAGATCCTGGATTCAACTCAAGGAAGAGAGGGATACCTTTGAAGCTCAGTGTTATGCAAGCGAGAAGAAAGTGTTAGAGTTGACCAAGCTACTTCACGAGGAGCGAAACATCAACGCCTACATCGGCACCAAGAGGAAGCGACCATGGGAGACTTAGAGCTTTAGGATGTTTATGTTTTCTTTTATTGTTTTGAACTATCTCTTGTACTTAAAAAGAAAAAGAATGATAAGAAGAGTACTAATAAATGTTTATTCATTGCTTGTTTAACAAATTTAAATCTCTAAGGTCCTTGAAAACATTGCATTGCATTCACATAAACATTGCATATCATAGCATAACATTGCATCACTGTACATTGAGATTGGTTTCTCATTTGCTCGCTATTTATTTTAGCGAATGGCTCTCGAACAGATCACAAAGATCTCCAAGCTCAAATGCTCGCCAGAGATGTTTACCACTGGTCCAAGGCCAAGAAGATCCAAGAAGCTCATCAATAAAGAAGAAGGTTGTTGGTCTCCTCAACATGGGCGCACGCTACAAAGGTGGTCCTAAGAGAGTCACTTAGAGCTCTCAAGGAAGTGTCAAGAAGGAGGATGAACAAAGTAACAAGGGTAATGGTGAAGGCAACACCGAGCTTGAGAATGACTATGATAATGGCCAATACTGATGAGGATGACAAGTACAAGCAACTTGAAGACCGTCTCAATGTGGAAAACTCAAGATGTCCCGCTGAATTTTGATGATCTAAGTCTTGTCCTCGTGTGTGATTCCTCCCAAGTTCAAAGTTCCTACTTTTGCTAAGTATGATGGCATGTCTTGCCCTAAGTCGCATTTGAAGTCCTATGTCCGTAAGATCAATCCCCACACCGATGATGTAAAGTTGTGGATGCACTATTTTCAAGAGAGTTTGTCCTAACCCGCTTGAATGGTACTATCACCAGAGAATGACCGATCCGATTGGAGTGACTTAGCCGATGCTTTAAAGATGATGAGTACAATGTCAATTGACACCCACCGCATGCAACTACAAAGCATGTCTATGGGTCGTGACGAGAAGTTCAAGGAGTATGCTCGGGAGAGATCTAGCAGTGCAGTTCAACCACCCTTGTCCAATAGGAGTTGGTTGATATGTTCATGGAACACCGACAGCCCATTCTTCAATCATCCGATTGAAACTCTTCACCGGATTCACCGAGTTGATATTGACAAAGCGAGCGATCGTCGGTATCAAGAGTGGAAAGATTCAAAGAGACATCTTCAAACGCTAAAGATCTTTGGTGGTAAGAAAGAAGCCAATGTCTGTATGGTCGAAAAGCCGAGCCAAGACCGACTGCTCAACTGGGGGCCAGGATCTCCAATCCTACATCAAGACAACCTCGAGACAATGCGCGAGCGTAACGCGCCACGAAGACAGCCATAAAGATCAACATGCCTTTGTCGCAAGCCTTGCAACACATGTTGAACGCAGAATGATTACTTTGAGGATCCTCCTAATGTCAACACTTCCTCTCCAAATACAATCCTAATGCTAAGTGTGCTTACCATTCCAACAGCCCTGTACCTATAATCGACAATTGTTGGGCTCAAGAACAAGATTCAAGATATGATCAAGCTAAGCGATTGAGTTTGATCCTCCCGCTGAGACCGAATGTGATCAACGCACTATGCCTAACCATGACAAGAGTTCCAATGTTGCGATTTATACTTATGTTTTCAACATAGATGACTTGACCATTCCTCCGATGACCTAAGAAGAATTTGTTGTGTCTGTCAATCCAGATGCCCAGAATTGTCGCTGGTGCCCATCCGCACCGATGGTTGTGCTTGGTTGAGAAGACGGTTCAAGGTATGATGGATAACCGTGAGATACTATTTCCGAAACCACCGTGCGTGTCGTATGAAGAAATGTCTAAGTTGAAGATTGACAATGCGAACGAAATTGTACCATCTGTGGGATACCTTGGGCAGCCAAGGGAAAATATGATTACATGGTGAAGTACACCGCCCCGATAGTTACAAGATTCCTATTGAAAATGTTAAGGCGACCGGACGGGGTGACGATTTCCGTAAGACTATGCCGATGTTAACACAATAAGGATTTCCTCTCCGATCCCGTGCCTAGAGTGGCACCTCTCATTATTACTTCTCCTGCACTGGCCCATATTCCTCCGACAAGGCTATCCTTGAATTATGGAGTCGATGTTTACTATCATGGCGCCAAGCAAGACCCTCCGACTATCAAGATCTTACAATGAAGATACCATTCCCGACATCGACAACATCACCGGACAAGAAGGTGACCGTAACCAAGAGTATTCTTCCAGATATCTCCTCCAAAAGACACCGCGACCCCGATTCCAAATTTATTCAACCCATTCCCAAGCTAGAGGAAAGAACCAAAGGACTCATCCCGCCAACCGTAGTACCAAAGGAAGTTATCAAGACACCTCCAAACAAGAAATGGAGGAAATTCAAGATCATCAAGAAGAGTGATTACAATGTTGTGGAACAATTGGGACAGACTCCGCCCAAGATATCCATGCTTGCTCGCTTCTTGTGCTCGAGGCTCATGCTAATGCCTGGTGAAGTTTCAAGAATGCTCATGTGCCGCAAGACACTACCACCGATCAATTCAAGTTTGTATTCTAGCCCGGCTGCCAACAACGGCCCAGGCTTCTCCGATGTCGATTTGACTCCGCCGAAAGAAACACAACAAAGCCTTGCACATCTCTCGTTGAATGCAAGGGCACTACATTGTCTCATGTCTTGGTGGATACCGGTCTCGCTTTGAATATCCTTCCAAGATCGCTTGATCGACTTGATGTCAAGGGTTGAGACCCAAAGGACATAATCGTGAGAGCTTTTGATGGTTCTAAGCGAACAGACTTGGAGAACTCACTCGTTAAAGTCGGTTCCCGCACTTTGACTCCACTTTTGTCATGGACATCCGCCCATTCTACTCTTGCCTACTGGACGCCCTTGGATACATGGGCAAAGGCCACCTCTACCTTGCATCGAAATCAAGTACCCGTGAAAGGGAAGGTTGTTACAGATGTGGTGAAGAAGAGTATATGGTCACCATCTACAGCCATTCCGATACCTTGAGATGGAAGGTGAATTCTTCGAGACTTCGTCAAGCTTTTGAAACAATACCCGAGTCATGCCTGCTGACTCTCCCTCACCCCGAGATTACACAAGCTCGCTAGGATGGCCTCACCGAAAGATGCTCAAGTTGTTGTTGAAGAAGGTAGTACTATTTGGGGTCGCCCCTAATCTTCCTTTCAAATTTGACAAGACTGTTTAGGCTTCACCATCAAGGGTCAAGATGATACGCCGCGAACGTGCCGCCAACTTCCCTTCCGATCGCCCGTAGTGGAATCCATGCTATAGAAGACGACGACAACGGCTTCGACATCGCAAGTGGATCTTCCCAACTCCGTGATCATGGGCTCAAGAATTGGAAGATCAAGACGCCATACCAATCTCCTTTAGTCGAGTAATTGCTCTTGTTTTGTTTTGCTTTTCGATTTTTTTATGTTTTGAACAATAAACTTTGAAAGCCTAGTGCCTTGCCCGGGCATCATGGCTCGCTTATAGGGTTATTATTCCGTTTATGATTTTCATTCAATAAATTTGGACTTTTGCATTCAATTGTTTGTTTTCTTTACTTTATCACCCTTCAAAAGCTATGTGTTTCTTACACACCCACGTGATACATCAGAATCACTCCGAATCTCGTTAATAACAATTATGCTATTGCTAAATATGACTTCGATAATCCGATCTACCAAGTCAAGACGAAAGTGAGGAAGATTGTGAAGTGCCGTGGAGAACTTGCCGATCGCCACAAGAAGAAGAGCGAGTTATACAACACACCAAGAGCAAGTCGAGGTTGTGAATTGGGTACCGACGAAGATGAAAAGAGATTAAGATAGGAGCGGTCTTGAGAACAAAGGTCAAAGAAAGGTTGATTCAGCTACGAGACTACATTGAGGTTTTTGCTTGGTCATACGAAGACATGCCGTGGTCGGACATTGATATCGTGGTGCACCGACACAACAAAAGAAGGTTTTCTCCCTGAAATGTAGGTCTGTCAGATGTCCCGAGATGTCGAGAAAATCAAAGGTGAAGTTATGAAGCGCTCAACGCTGGTTTCTTGTCACCTCTTATCCCAAAGGTTGCAAATGTGGTACCCGCATCTAAGAAGGATGGCAAGGTACGAATGTGTGGATTATGAGATCCGAACAAAGCGAGTCCGAAAGACGATTTCCCACTTCCTCATATTGATGTTCGTTGACAACACCACTCAACACAAGGTTTTCCTTCATGGATGGTTTCTCCTACATAATCGATCAAATGGCTCCTCAAGACATGGAAAAGACTACTTTTGTTACACAAGGGGCACTTTCGCTACAAGGTTATGTCGCTCGGATCAAGAACGCAGCGCCACTTATCGCATATGGTGACATTGTTTCATGACATGATTCATCACGAGATAGAGGTCTACGCCGACGACATGATAGCTCGGTCACGCATCAAGAAGAACATCTTGATCATCTACGTAAACTGCTTGATAGGTTGAAGAAGTATAGATCGAGACTCAATCCTAACAAGTGCACCTTTGGAGTCGATCCGAAAACTCCTAGGGTTTGTGTGGTAAAGGTATGAAGTTGATCCCGCCAAGGTTAAAGCTATTCAAGAAATGCCCCCCCGCACAGAGAAGGAGGTCGAGGTTTCGGGCCGATTAAACTACATTGCCGTATTCATTGCACACCTAATCGCTACTGTGAGCCAATCTTCAAGTTATTAAAGAAAGATCAAGTAGTGGAATGGAACGACGATTGCCGATCGCTTTTGACAAAATCAAGGAGTACCTTCGTAATCCTCCTATCCCGATGTCACCAAGGAAGACCTCTTATCATGTACTTGATGTTGTTAGAGAACTCAATGGGTGTGTTAAACATGACGAGTCCGGTCGAAAAGAGCATGCAATATACTACCTTAGCAAAAGTTTACCGACTCGTGAAACAAGATACCACAATGAGAAAACTTGCAACGCTTTGGCTTGGCTACTCACGACTAAGACAAGATATGTTGACTCACACTACCTTGTTGATTTCAAGATGGATCCGATAAAATACATCTTTGAGAAACCATTTCTCCTAAGAATAGCAAGATGGCAAATGATCTTGACCGAATATGACATCCAAGACACTTCTAAAGCGATCAAAGGAGTGTAGTAGCCATCATTTGGCTCATCAAGTAGATGACTATCGCCTATGCGCTCAATTTTATGAAGATGTTTTACTAGTCATCGATCATAAGAACCGGCTGCATTAAGGACCCGAACAAGGATCCCGGTGGACTATGGTCTTGATGGAGCCTCAACGCACTTGGCAATGGCATTGGCGCCATCATTACATCCCCACAAAGGACATACCCTTTCACCGCCAGATTATGTTTCAGCTTGCACCAACAACATGGCCGAGCACGGCGTGCATCATGGGTCTTAAAGTCGCTATTGACTTAAGAATCAAGTTCTTACAAGTGTATGGAGACTCTTTAGTGATCAATCGATAAAGGCGAGTGGGATACGAAGCATCCGAATCTCATTCAGATCGAGAGCATGTTCTCGAGTTTGATTCCTACTCAAGAGATTATTTTTATCATATTCCACGAGAAGAGAATCACAGGACGATTGGCTACTATGTCATCTATGTTCAAGGTCGATGGGACAACGAGGCTCCCCGATCATCATTGAAACGTTTGATGAACCAAAGATATTGTTATGAGCTTGACGTAAGAGAAACCTTGGTACTATGACGTGAAGAGGTATCTTGAGACTCAGAATATCCAGGGCATCTGTTAATGATAAGAAGTTCATGAGAAGATTTGCATCTAAATTCTTCCTCAAAGAACGGCATTTTATACAAGCGAACCACGACTTGTGCTTATCTACCGTAGACCGTAAAACCGAATGCGTATCATGGAAGAGTTACACTAAAGCTTAATTTGGTACCCACTCCTGGACACACCATGGCTAAGAAGATTTTGAGAACAAAGTTACTATTGGTCCACCATGGAAGTCGATTGTCACCGCCATGCCGATCTTGTCACAAATGCCGATTTATGCCGACAAAGTGCACGCACTCCAAGACTCAATGTTTTAACTTCTCCTTGGCCTTTGCAATGTGGGCATTGACATGATTGGAGAAATTAAGCCCACAGCCCAATGGACATCGCTTCATCCTTGTGGCAATAGATTATTTCACCAAGTGGGTAGAGGCACCTCGTATGCATTTGTTACAAGAATGTGTGGCTCGATTCAAGCATAATCTTGTCCGCCGGTATGGCACTCTCGAAAGGATTATCACGTATAACGGTTCCAATCTCAACAATAAGATGATCACCGAACTCGCACGCAATTCAAGATCAAGCATCACAATTCTTCTCCATATCGCCTAAGATGAATGCGCAGGAAGCCGCCAATAAGAACATTAAGAAGATTATACGTAAGATGACAAGGACTTACAAAGATTGGCATGAAATGTTACCATTTGCTCTTCATGGTTATCGACTACAAAGACTAACATCAACAGGGCAACCCCTTCTCTCTTGTATACGGTATGGAAGCCGCCTTACCCATCGAGGTTCGGGATACCCTCAACTAGAGTTCTCCAAGAGGCGCAGAGCTAAGACGATCGTCCGCATCGCCTTGACCGATTAACTTGATCGATGAGAAACGACTCGCATCCATCCGCCATGGATGATTTATCGTAAACGAATGATCGAGCATTTAACAAGAAGGTCAAGCACCGAGTCTACCAAGTCGGTGATCTAGTAGTCAAGCGATCATTCTTCCACAAGGTGATCCTGTGGGCAAATGGACTCCCACCCACGAGGGACCGTTGTAGTCAAGACAAGATTTTCATGGAGCTATGATACTTAGCACCATGGATGGTGAAGACTTCCCACACCGTGAACGCAGACATAGTCAAAAATACTACGACAAAGAGACCCGCTAGGTCGATCGACCTAGGAAAAAATATATATCCTCGGCGAACCAAAAGGTTCGGCAAAAATAAAGGATATATACAAAACATGTACACCCTAAGAAGTCGAAAACCCGAAAAGGCGGTTTGGGCAAAAAGGGTATCCCAGACCTAAACCCGAAAGGGCGGTCTAGGCAAAAGTTAGGATTCAAGCGCACGACTATGTCTCTTCCAGATCACCGCCTGCACTACTATCAAGATTCAAGGTTCAAATGGCGAGGACAGCCTACTCACTTTCTATCGATGAAGGAGATGAGATAGTCGAAATATATGAGTACTAGCATAGTTGGAACTTAACGAGATTGTTTCCGCATAGCTTTTACCTTCTTGTGTACAAACCACTTGGCCATACGCCACCTTTCAAATAAATGCAAACTTCTTTCCTTTACAATTTCACGTTGTTATTTGCAATAAGTCCAACGCTTGCTTTGAATGACTATACGATTTGACAATAAGAATCTAATCACAAACATACGAAAAGTGAACATACAAAAGTACTTACTACTGTGCTCCAGGAATTGAGATGACAACGAAGTCACCAATGCATTCCCCACAAAACATGATCCCCGCAAAGGTGTCACCACAACACAACTTCCCAAACAGAGCAAAAGGGAATCCACGAGCAGCAATTCCACTCGACTAAGCAATGTTACATCGTCTCTAAGCAAGAACACCTCACCTCAAATAAGTATTTATCCTCAATGGTATCTCTCATCTGCCTTTTCCCCAAAGATCCGTAACCAAGACTTGGTCGATAGGCATCGGAGGAACCTACATCTTCATTCCCCACAGAGATTACAACGATCCCGGCTCTTCCAGCCCGGCCTCCAAAGAACTATCAAATGCTCCACGAGATCTCGCACCTGTAATCCCCAAGAGCGCCCCTAAATTTCCTCAGCAGATCTACATACAAGGTCCCCAACGGATCGCCTCCCGATTCTCCTCGCAGGTCTATATATGAGATCTCCAACAACGAGCTTCTCAATCTCTACCTTCCTCAACAATATCTAGGCCCAAGACTTGGTCGATAGTGCATCGGAGGAATCCAGTATCTCTTCAAAAGTGGACTTCCACCCACCAACCCCTGCAGAGTCGAATCCTCAAACAAAGCATCCGTGATCTTCTTCAAGATGGATATGTTTTGAAATACCACAACATCTATCATTCATACATTACTCATAAAGTCATAATTCATGCATATGTCATTCATATACATCGTCATGCATCATACTTTGCATAAAACTAACCAATATTCTATCAAAGTTCCTCTTGTTTTTCCAAAACAGTAATACTACTCGACGCAAACAGTCCAGATTAAGCCCCGAATCGACGGAAAACTATCTCGAAGACCGCCTTGGTTGTCCTCCGACGATTGGTCCGGATTAAGCCCCGAACCGACGGAAAACTATCCGAAGACCATCTCTCGGTTATCCTCCGATAATGTGCAATGGATCAACACCGATGCACAACAGTAAGCTATCCACATTTTTGCCAACTACTATCTCCTCGAGTAATCGCACGAAGATTTATTCTGACCCTTCCTATTATCAACAAAGAACTATAGAGTCTAGCGACGACTCACTGGCTTTCGATGGCATCTTAAGCCCATCTCCACCATTTATCAACATTTCTCCACTTTCGTATGCCGCATATATGGTTAAAATCAATACAAACCAATAACTTTATTCAAAAATGAGCACGAAGTCTAACGTAGGACTACTCCGATGGCATCTCAAGCCCATCTCCATGATCCTTCCGAACGACTCAGAGCCTAGCGCACTCCACTCCCCAAAGATCGATCTTTCCAGATGGCATCTTAAGCCCATCCCCGTCATTTCTCCTATCGACATTCTCGAGTCTAGCGTACGACTCATCCCCCAGCAAAGTATCCAAATGGCATCTGTAAGCCCATTCCCGCATCATCCACCAACAAATGAGTGCAAATTGTGTATCGAGTGTTCAATCATCTTCTACCTCCGTGTCACGAAAGACAAGTGTCAATCTAACCCTCCAAAGACAAGAAGATTGAACAGGGCAGTCATCATACCCCAAAATTTGCCCTCCATCTACTCAAGAGATTTCATACATTTATGCTCAAGGATTCCTCAAGAGTCGATCGATAAACTCTCTCCTGACAATCAACCCAAATTAGGGTTTGGTATCTCTCAAGTCAAGATGGACTTCCAACATCTCCAATGGTCTTCATGCCTCCACATATGTTTCAAAGATTCTCCATGTCAAGTTTCAAGCCTCACAAGTCAAGTTTCGCATAATTGCTCGATGGTTGAAAATCAACAGATTGACAAAAAGTCAATCGTGGTCAACATACAACAAACTTCATAATTTTTGGTCAACATCCTCATTTTGAAGTTACATTCATCATTTGATCAAGGGTTGATCACGATTCATCAAGAAAACTCAAGATTTGCTCAAAAGTCAAACTTTCTAAATTAGGGTTTCTAGGTGAAAAGTCAACGTAACTTTGATCGATCATAACTTTCTCATACTTTCTCGTAAATTTTTCCACCACCTCTTGTTTTGAAGGAAATTCAATTCTCTACAACTTCATGTCTCACAAGAATGTCCAAAAAATGCTTCATTTGAGAGGTATAGCTCAAGACATTACAGGTCATTTTCAAAGTCAACAAAAAGTCAACTTTTTGCTTTGAAGATATATTGAGCATGGTAACTCCAATTGAGATGAGACCAAAAAGGTTGGTTAGAGGACTCTTAGAGCTTCCAAAAGTCCAAGAACACTCAAAAATGTGGAAAATTGAGCAAGTTACACCATTCACAAGTTGGGCAATTTTGAAAGAATGCACAAAGAGAGATACTTCTAAAAATCAAATCTTTTGCAAATGGGCTTGCTTTCTCTTCATCCTAACTTATTCCTCATGCAATTAGGAATATCCAAGCCCAATTCCATGAGTTTTTGATTTATTTTTCTATTTAATTTTGAATTTATTCATTTAAATACAAATTAAATTTTAAAATAAATTATAAAATCAAAATTAATTGAAAGATTGATTTTATTCTTTCTTAAGACTCAAGCAATTCATTAAAAGCCGCAATTTCAAATTGGATCAAAAAGGCAAGATTGGATTGAAATTGATTGTTTTGAAAATTTGATTTTCATGAAAAAATCAAATTTGATTATCATTGAATGGTGATTGATTATTGCCAATAATGATCCCAAATCCATCCAATACTTATACCTGATGCATACCAATCACAAGAAAACGGAAAAATTGCTCAAGAAACCTTATTCTCAAACTGAAAAAACCGTGGCAAGCAAGCTATTGGCAATCCTACTTCCAAATTTTCAATCGATTTTGAGGTGTCCAACACATTCCTTGACATCTCCGTAATCGATTCGCATCTTCACTTTGATCCAAACCATCCGTAATCGTGAAACCGAATTTGGTTTGTTCTTGAAATTTCAAAATCGATTTTCATTTTCATGCATCTTTAACATGTTTTGTGTTTGTTTTTGTGATTAGTAGGAAGATTGCAAGCTTTGGTACTTTAATTGCATTTTCATGGCCGAAACTCAAGATGCCATAGTTAGGTTCCCGAACACGCTTTAGGTTTTTCTTAAATGGAAAATTGGACTATAAGACCTATACCAATGCTCGTAATGATCCCGTGAATCGAACCATGCTTTTAGAATTCATTTATATTATGTATTCTGATTTTTATGTTTGCTGGACTTAGCGTCGAGCAATGGCCGACGCTAGCTTCAAAAATTCAAATCGGGACGATGTCATGGGACGAGGAGACGTGAGATGACACTTGTCTTTGTTTTACTCGATCCGTTTTCAAACACGGATGCGCACATGGCGAGTGGTAAAGGCGCAGCACTGTTGTGGATGCTCTCACATGTCTCCAGTTCGAACCATGCCAGGACCATTTGGTTTTTTCTCTTTACAAAACTCATATTTTCTATTTTTCTAATTGTTTTAATATTTTGCATTTTATTTCAATTCTTTTCATAATTTTATTCTGCATTAAAAAACCATCAAAAATTATTTTTCCTTTTGCATTTATTTTCTGAAAACCTTTATTTAATTTATAAAATTAAAAAATATAATTTTGCATGCATATTTATTTTTATTCATAATTTTGCATTTAAATCACTTTTAATTCATTTTAAATTATTAAATTGCATCTAAAAAATCCCAAAAATTTATTTTAGCATATTTACATTATTTCCAGCATGTCATATTTTTTCCAATTTAAAATTTGCATTTTTCTAACATTTTCTTATTTCGATTTTATAATATTTTTCGATTTTCGTTTGTTTCACAGTTAATCCGATCGTATTTATTCTTCCGTTTTCATTTTATTTTCCAATAATGTAATTGTATACGGATGTAATAGTTTTAATTAGGATTTTATTTTCCGCATTTTAAATTATGTATCTCGCCCCAAAGCCATGTAATAGCGAGATTTATCTTTCCGCACTTTACATTCCGCATTTTAATTTCCGCACCCTATAAATTGCTAGTAACTAGGCGTGTATGGCAAGACTAAAATTGGACATAGCTCACTCTAATTTCAAGATATAATATCCAAACAACACACTTCTTTCACACACGCACCCTTAGGTAAATCTCTCGATGCCTTTCGATTCAAAATGGTCATGTCCTCTAACGTAGAGGTATTCTAGCACCGCTGCCTTCCAAACAAATCATCATAGTCCCTTCGATACAAAGATCATAAGACCCACGATGTCGCCCGAATACATGATCTTGACCTCGATTGTCGCCTACGAAAATGATGATAGTCCCTTCGAATGTGCTAGGATACTTCCTACAAGTTGCTTTCTATGACCATCCGATGTCCCTTCGAATGTCCCGCTTACATCCAACGAATAGAGCTACCACTAACTAATGGTATGGCTAGCCATTCTAAAGGAATGTAGAAGTACAACAAAACGACCAATTCGAGTGGGTAAATAAGTCTTTAGTTGCTTGCTCTAAAATCAAATGTTTTTCACACCACACACTTTTTTCAAAGTTCAATTTCTTTTCAAAACGAAACATTTCCTAACACTTTGTATACACTCTACATGAGTCATTACAAAGTCAAAGAAATGCCCCTTTCAAAACATTTTTGTCAAACACATGTAAAGCAATTTTAAAAAGTGATCTAGAGTAACTAAGAGTCTAGATAACTACGGATGGAAAGGGTGCTAATACCTTCCTTTTCATAACCATTCTCCCAAACTCGTAATCTAACGAAGGTCTTTTTCGCTACTTTTACCTTCCCTTAATTGATAAAATAAAAGTCGGTGGCGACTCTTGCTATCCGCATATTTGATACAAAATCCTACAAAGTCGCTTCATCAGACATAAACTAAGTCTTCTTTATCTCACCATCTTCAACATAGAAAAGGATTCATTCGTCGGTCACCACCTACCGAATTTAAAACTCGATTCGGGCCTATGCATTTTCAAAACTCCCTAAGAAGCTACCATTACATCATCATAGACCATTGAATGCGTCCAATCGATCACGTCTTCAACCTCAGAGTATCCGGCCCTCAATCGAGCAAGATCGCTTTTCAAATGCGCGACCTAGTCGCCGCTTGTTACCTATCTTCCGAGCCGCATCGGCCTCTATGGCTTGTTTTAGATCGAATAACTTATACGCATAACTGAACGCCTGCTTTATGTAATATTATATTATATTAATATTTTGAATTACCGCTTAACGATTGTTTTGGCGACAAGAATAATTATATTAATTGAGATATCTATTAAACATATTTGGCGAAGTTCGGTTCGGTTCGTAAAATATTATTCGGACCGATATTTAATTCCGTAATTATTTTAATAAATCGAAGTTAATGATATAATTAGTGTGTTAAGATAGATAGTGGGGGAGCAATTTGTTAGAATTGCGTTTTTCCACCCTTAGCTAGTAAGACAACCATCTTATAAAAACACTTTCTCCATGTCATACCCCAATTTTTGACCTAATATACCACCTTACATTTGCATCACTGCATTACTAACAATTCAGAACAGATTTAATCGGGTGTAGCTTCTACAGGTCAAAATTAGGGTTTCATCAATTTTTAATCTGATTCAAGAGGTAATCAATAAGGGTTTGAGTTCTAACTCACCTAAATTGATCTATCTTAATCAATCATCAACAATTGATCTTCAGATATCCAACTTTTTCTCCTGATCTATCGAGGGTCGACCAATTAGGGTTTTTATCGAGGATAAGCAATCACTGATTTTCTGATCAATGAATGAATTTTTTGCTTGGAGATTGATCTTCATATCTTCAATACAACATGTTGACCTAATTTCTGGATTCAAAACATCACAGAAGTTCACATACTTCATCACCACGGATCATCCGATGAAATTTCATCTCTGACCGAAAGTCAAACTTTGACTTTTGGTCAACTTTTTCAAGACAAAACTTTTTCAATCATCAAAATACTTCAAATGATCCATCATGATCATAAAAAATCAAGAAATTTGGAAAAGTCAACAAAAAGTCAAAATTTTCAACACTTAGAAAAATTTTCAAGTGTTAAAATTTCATATTTTTTCCTACTTTCATGGCATTTTTTCACATAGTTCCATTTGGAATTAGAAAAAACTCAAAACATGAAAGTTGTAGCCCTTGAAACAAGCTTTCCAAAATGTCCAAGAACTTGCAAATCCATTGTGTCTAGCTATACTTTTGATTTTGAAACATAAGGCTCCAAAAGCGATGATTTTCAAGTACAACCTTCAAAATTACAAGTCATTTTTTTGCAAAATCTCCTTCTAGAAGCCTTGTCACTAATTGGAGATAGGATAGAGCTGATAAAAATCAGTTGAGAGGTAATTATGATGGAGATAAGATCAAGTTAAATTTAACCATGGTTAAAAGGAAGGTTCCATTTGCATTTATGGCAAAAATGACTTTCTTGCCCTCTAAGGCAAGTTGTCCAAATCCAAGTCAATCTTCTTTGCTTGCTAATATGATTTTTTGACCTATAAATAGAGGTCATGTTTGCCATTTAAAACTACACCAAAGCTATGCCAAAACAAGCTTTCTCTTTTCTTTCTTAAATTTCAAGTAACATAGTTCAAAGTGAGAATTCTTGTATTTTTCAAAACTTGTGAAAAACCATGAGAGATTTGGTGTCTAACATGTCTTAAAATCAATATGTAACTGGTTTGAAACTTAAAATCAACACAAGAATCACTAAAAACCATAATTGCTTTTCATATTTCAAAACTTGCAAAAACTGCCTTAAACTTCAAAACTGATATTTGGCTCGAGCTAGTTGTGTTTTGATCATCCATACATCTCATATGAGTGATACAAATCAGCTTTCTTGAACTGTAACACTTCCAAACACGGATTCGAGTTTCACTTCAAGCATATGCAAGTGGACTTGGTCGAATAATTCAGTTGATTCAAGGCAAGCAGAGCATCCTCACACGCCCTCAAGCTCACCGGTGCTCCAAGAATCCTTAAACATCAACTGTATACCCTTTGAAGATTTCGATCTCACCAAGAGGTAAGTGACTCAACTCGAACTCCTTGATTTCTTACTTCCTCAAAATGGCTTGGCCGCTTTGTTTCGCACCTTCACCGATCATTAACCCTAAACTAATTGCTGGAATCCATGTCCATACACGATTTCAATTTGATTTTAAAGAACTAGGGTTCTTCGTGTATTCTGGAAATTTAATCATGTTAAACTAAAAATAAATGAAATTAACCCACATCATCATGTTCCTGGTTCAATTTCGATCAAGTTTGATGTTTACATCATCCATTTTCATTGAGAAACGAAGGATCTGGGCTTGAAGAAGGATCGAGGAAGAAGAACAAGCAGTGCGCGCGTTTTTTCAAATTCAAATAAAAAGTTTAAAATATAATAGCATGGTTTGAAATAAATAAACGGATGTATTTCCGCCCCAGCGGTTGCCAGCTCACTCTTAACACTTTGCCTTGCCACGCCTTGCCCAATGGTCCTGGGTTCGAGTAGCCTTGGGACCATTTTTGCCAAACTTTTTTTGTTTTCTCTTCATATTTTTTTCAAACTTTGACTTCTTCAAAACCCAATCAAAACTCCTCATTTTGAGGTGATTTTTTGCACACGTTTCATTTAACATGTCTATTTTATGATAATGTCAAAAAAATTCAAAAATACTTTCTTTTGATTATATTTTTATCGAGCCGAAAATGATACGTTTTGAGTACTTTTCAAAGCACTTTCAAAGACGTTTCTTTCAAACTTTCGAAGCCCAAAACTTTTCCAAACTTCTTGTAAGTATACTTCATCTTTCAAAAACACTTTCAAGAGCTTTTCAAAACTTTTCAACAAACTTACACTCTTTTTTCCATGATCGATCCGATTTGAAGATAAACCGAACTCGTTTTTCCTGATCTTAACCGATCATGGGCCTCCTCACGTGTAAGTCCCAAAATTCTTTTATGTACATACATATTTCCTTGTACATATCCAATTTTTATGTACATACCAATTTTTACTTGTACATTATATGATACCTTTGTAAATACTCAAGTACGCATAAACTTCGTCTGCTTGTTTTGCTTTCGCTTGATATATACACTGAATACCATTGGTATTAAAAGGAGCATTATTCCCAGGGAAACTGCTTTTAAACCAATGGGCCTCCCTTACGGTGTAAGTCCCAACCATCCTATGTACATATTTATTCCTTGTACATAAATACTCGCTCGTGTACCTATTCATTCCCTCGTACATTCAAACTTGTAAATAATCAAGTTACGTCGTTTCAAACGCTCATTTTACACATACTTGTTTACATTTCTTTCATAAACTCTTGTAAATAAACTTTACATGCATTTGTTTATATTTCCTTCATAAACTCCTATGAGTAAACGTCATACACTTGTTTATACAACTGTCTAGTTATAACATAACAACTAGTCTAACAAATAAGTTCCCACAAAGTTAGCCTCCTCTTGGGCTTTGTACAAGGTAACTCATTTCATCTCGAGTTCAGCCTCCTCTTAGGCTTCATATAAGAAAACTCATTTATTCGAGTTTAGCCTCCGCTTAGGCTTCATATAAGACAACACTGCTGAGTCGCCTCTTGGGCTTCGCTCAAAAGAACTCCTCGTTGAGTTTAGCCTTCGGGCATCAAACAAGAAAGAGACCAGAAATCTCTTAATGCCTCCTATTGGGCTTCCAATACAAAGAATCACCCACGCTAAGATAGAACCCCAGAGTATAAATTCGTGAAATTGCTCTTGAAATCCTAAGAGGATGGTTTCCTTGAAATCCCATTTAAAGCCAAAGCCATATCCTATAGCTTCCTCTCGAGCTTCATACAAGGACCTCGATGACCTCGATTCTCTCCACTTTTAACGCGAACACTCCATTCTTTCCAACATAACACCAAAACACCAAATATAGAAATTTTGGAAGAAAAAGAAAGGGTTTGAAGAAGAGGAGAGCAAGAGAAGAGCAAAGGTCATTTCTAGGATCATCAAGAATCACTAAAGCTTGTGAGGTAAGGGTTTAATTTTCCACTTCCTATAGTTAGGGTTTGATTGATATGTTGTGGATTTGGGATAAAATGGATAGTATGGTTTATGAGTTGTGTGTGTCATAAAGTAGTCTAGTATTGTTAGCATGGTTTAGAAGTTAGCCTTTCAGCTAGTTTTCTTCATACTATGTTGTTGGGATGCTTTAACATATGGTTCTCGCTTGATCCTAAGCCTTTTTTCTATAGAATGGTTACTAAAAGATATAATTGTCAATTAGCAGCTATAGTGCTACCATGTAACATAATTTCAAGTAATTGCTATTGTTTAGTGATATGCTATTTAGTACGACAGGTTGTTTAACAGTGGATATAGTTGCAATAAAATACTGTAACGTAGTAGAATTTGACCAACAGTGGATATAGAGCTCACTTGAGTGATTAAAACAATTTAGAAGTGTACCCTATTAGACGGGGTATCGTTTAAGGGTTCTATGGATACACTTCATGCATTTTATATTCCTTACTAAACTCCAAAGGTGCTATTGTTATTCTGTTATGCCAATTTTTTTTAGGCTGGCATTATGAGAATTTCTGTTTCTTTCCTTTTTCTTAATTCCTTATACTACTAGTTGGTATTAATAAAATATAATTAGGACATAAGTTAGCCAATTAAATTTAGAACCCGATTATTGTCATACGGTGAACTGACTTTGAGATTTTTTGTATCGCAAATGTGCGGATAGCAAGAGTCGCCACCGACTTTTCTTTTATCCAATTAAGGAAGGTGAAAAGAACAGGAAAAGACCTTCTTTAGATTCTGAGTAAGGGAGAAGGTTATGAAAAGGGAAGGTATTAGCACCCCTTTTCATCCGTAGTTATCTACGGGCTCTTAGTTGCTCTTAGATCACTTTAAAATTGTGCTTTCTGTGTGTTTGACAAAAATGTTTTGAAAAGAAATTTCTCTTTGACTTTGTAATGATTCATGTAGGAATATATACAAAGTGTTCGGAAATGATTCATTTTTGAAAAGACTTTGAACTTTGGCAAAAGTGTGAGGTGTAAAAAGTATTTTGATCGAGCAAGCAACTAAAAGTCTTATTACCTACTCAGAATGGTCATTTTCGTGTTATTTTACGTTCCTTTAGAATAGTGCTATCCATACCATTAGTTGGTAGGTAACCTTATTCTGGATGTAAGCGGACATTTGAAGGACATCGAATGGTCATAGAAGGCAACTTGTAGGAAGTATCCTAGCACATTCGGGGACTATCATCATTTTCGTAGGCAACAATCGAGGGTCGAGATCATGTATTTGTAGGCGACATCGTGGGTCTATGATCTTTGTATCGAAGGGACTATGATGATTTATTTTGAAGGCAACGGTGCTAGGTTACCTCTACGTTCGAGGGGCTTGACCATTTAAATTCGTAAGGCAACGAGAGAGAATTACCCTAAGGGGTTCATGTGTGAAAAGAGTGTGTTAAATTCAGATATGTTATCTTGAAATTATGAGTGATCTATGTCCAATTTTATCTTGCCATACACACCTAATTACTAGCAGTTTATAGGATGCAGAAAGTAAATTGCGGAAGGTAAAGTGCGGAAAGTAAAGTCCTACGCTATTACATGGCTTTGGGGCAGATACATAATAAGAGTGCGGAAAATAAAAGTCCTAATTAAACTATTACATCCCATAGGCAATTACATAATTGGAAAAGAAAAGCAATAAAAATCGTCTGAAACGGTATAACCTGTGAATGATGCAAAATCTAAAACGGAAGAAAATTGCATAAGAGGAAAATGTTAGTAAAAATAAGTATTTTGAATGAGAAAAGTTTTTGTGTTAATAATGACATAAATATGATAAGATAAATTTTTGGTAATTTTTGGAGTTGATTTGATAATTAAAAAAACAATTAAAAGCCATTTAAATGATTATTTATCAATTAAATTAAATATGCATGCAAAAATAATAATTTTTATATTAAAAATTAAATAAACATTTTTCTGATGATTATGCAAAAAATAAATTTTTTTGGTGTTTTTTAGATGCATGATAAAAATATTTGAAGATAAATTAAATGCATGGTGTTCACAGTGATTTCTGGTGAAACAACCGCTAGTCCTCCAAACTATCAAACAAGTGTTATGATTGTTGTTTAATCCCTTTGGTAACTTGCAGGATCGACTAGATTGATCCTATGGGGTTATTGGTTGTTTGCATAAACTTAAAATAATGGTTCATGTTCAAGACTTGCTTTTGAATGTTATATATATATATATATATATATATATATATATCTCAAGTGCGTTTCGATTATGATATCCAATAAGCTAATAACGAAATCAAGTAAAATGGTATAAAACTAGTTCGAACAAATAAGATATAACGACTTAATCATGGAAAGTATATAAATGCAGAACGTTTAAAGGATTTCTTGAATGTAAAAGACTTTCAAAATAAAGCATGAAGTGAAAGACAAGAATTTAAAGGCAAGTATGTAAAAGTTTTCGAAAATAAGAGCATGAATGTAAGAGTTTCAAAAGTAAAGAGTTTCAAACGAGAGAAATGCTCAAAAGCAAAGAAAGTTAAATGACTTTGAATGTAAAAGATTTAAATGACATTGATGCAAGATAAAAGGTAAACTGAAAGATAAAGATACATTATTGCATAAAAGAGTTTGGTGCAATCATACGACATCATTCGTGCATCTGCTTCCTAGCCATGTGGTATTTTGAATGTTATCAATTTAGTACTATAGATATGACACACTAAATCCTAAAACTAAGACTTCTATTTATACTATTTTGGCCATAACGGTCCGACTTATGAGAGCTTGTCACGCTTCGACATGCAATACTATGCTTCTCTAGCCTCCACGCCTCCGAACCATTTTCCAATACAAGATATTCGAATTTCCATTCATCCCGCCACATTTTGAATTTCAAATATATGAACCGCTTTCGATTCAACTCGCCTCTAACACCACGCTACTACCATTTCAAGCTCCTTCTACATGTATTATCACAATTGCTACTCAAGCCCCAAGTTTCAATATCTTATTCAAGAGTCGATTCTTTTATTCCAAATCATGACATTTTCCTCGTTCCAATGAATACTGACATTGTTTCATTTCGAGCTCAGTGATTCTTATTCAAATCATCTGCATCAAAATCTTCAGCCAACAAAATGCCCCTTTAAAATATGTATTTCGAATCCCTATCTGAGAAATACTTATTTTAAATATATCCACAAGATTTTGATGTGACCTTGGGCAATAATGACATGTATGACTTCCGTTACACCATGCCGGCTTTGGTTTGCGAACCGCTCAAACAGTTGCCACGGTATGGTGCGGTTATTAAAGATAATGATTGTCTTTAATCATGCTTATTTCCAATGCTTACTTTACGCCACCTTACTCCGTGTCCAACCCACGTTCTCCATGTACCTTGGCCTTAGTTGACGATTGTTTCAAATTCCTTACTATAAAACCCAATAGACTCAGTCTTTTTACTCTTTTTCCACACTCTGAACCTTTTTCTCTCTTTGCTGAAAAACCCTAAAACCTTAACAACTTCCAACAATGTCTTCAACAACAACATCTTAAAAAGATTTCTAAGAAGAAGACCAAGAACACGAACGATCCCGAAAGCAAGGTTGAAACTCACCACGGCCAATCGGTACTCATTCCTCAAGGCATCTCAAGGAACAAGAACTCCCGTATTCTTCATGTGTATTAATCCCAACTAACGCCTGAAAGAGGTTTGCCCTAATGGGCCCTCTCACGCTTTTGAGATTCAAGGACACTAGAACCATATTCCCTTGCTATGATTTTAAACCGTTATTTAACAAAATGGAAATCCCTAGAATAGAAATCGATAATGTGAACGAACCTCCGCTTCTAAAACCATAGGAACCCTTGATATTCCCCAAAGGATCCTTTCATTTGGACTATGTTAAAAGTAATTTCAAACCATTTCGATCTTGTCCTATCATTGATGTAGCATACCGTAACCGGTTTGCTAAAATAGAGGTTAAGAAATCCCATCTGGGAGGAACTAGGTATTTACAATCTTCTCAAGTTATCAAAACCGGGCTTTACCTATAGCCATCTTCTACTTTTTGCATCCCCGCACTGGATAGTACTTACAATACCTTTCACCTTCCCGAGGGATGATCACACCCACGCTCTTTGATATAGTCGCTATCACCGGATTATCACCACTAGAGAAACATACATTCCCGATTCGAGGAGCACTTGAGCATAATTGACTTCGATATCAAGTTAGCTAGCTTCTCCAAGTTTATCACCATTATCACAATCAAGGTGATAGTGTTTCGATGTTGAACACATTGCTTTCCTCACCCTCCGCTATCAAGATATGTCTTTGCAAGAGATCGCTCAGTGGCTAGTGGTTCATCCCTTTAGCAAGGGATTTACATGAAAATAGGAGGATTAATTTAAGTGAACTCCTACTAGTTGACCTTATGAAAGTTCGAGGTCTCGCCGAGCTTAAAATCCCATACTCCTAAGAATATCTTGCTATGGTCCTTTTCGTTGCTTCAGCTATGGCTTAATGCCATGTTCGAATCTTCACTTTCACCGACACCATTGTTGAGCAAAACCCAAGTGATGGATCAAATATTGAGGGCACGAGGTTAAGGAAACCGACTCAAGTGATGACAAAGTGATTTCAGATTCTATTTTCCCAGTACATCATGCTATTTTCCAAGAAGCATAAGTTCGAAGAGACTATGGCGCCTTTTGCTTCGAGGACCTACGGACCATCATGGTTTACCATATCCCTTCGGAGGCTGCCAAGACAAAAGAAATCCAAGACATCCGAAAGCCTTTTGCTCCCAAGACTAATTTCTTCAAGAATCACTCCCACCAAGAATCAAATCCTTCTATTCGCCTACCAACCCAACTTTGTCTCAAGACAATTTGGTTTATGCCAACTGATTCCTGAACCACTCTTTCAGTCTCACGACTCCATTACCTTTGGTCGAACTTTCAAGGCTAGAGAAGCCAAACTTCAGCAAGAGCAATATCAAGATTTTGCTCAATTTAAATTGATCTCTTTTGAACCAACTTATTTTTCATCCAAAGGTTTTCCGGATTGTGGAGTAGATTCTACCAGCCTTGTATGTTTGACACCTTACTATCGAAGAGAAACTAATCGCTGCATTCGATGCGTGTACATAGAAAGAAAGGTATGTTCACTCACGCCAAGAAATTAAAGCTTTTCAAACTTACTTCAAACAACTTATGATCCTACACGCTTCCAATATCGAGTCCCAAACCTTACGAAAACGGATCTTCAGATCACACCGAGGATAGGAAAATGCATCCACCTAAGTTTCCCAAAAACTCGCTTGGTTTCCATATTGCACCAAAGAGATGTTCAAGTACAAATCTCAAAGGAAACTAAAGCCATCTCGAGATCGTGATACGGGCTCGACATTGGCTCCATAATTTCCTGTGGCATCTTCGCTATGACCTTTCTCCATGTCGATTCTTTCGAATGAAGGCGCAGGTGCGAATGCTTGGGAAACCCCAAATAAGTCTTATTTACTTTATTTTAACGTTTTGTCTTATGTGTTTCACTTTTCAACTATCAGAATAAAAACTGTTGCATCAAAGACCAAGGAAGGAAGTAGTTCCCAAACAACTAACGAAGCTGATGACAATATACCCAAGGCAACTCCAGCAATCACTCCTGCACCGACAACAACAACAAACACCAATGCTCCGATTCCAACAACTACTCAGACTCCAACACCTGCTCCAATCCCAACAACCGTTCCAACCCCAAAGGTAAACAATTTTATTTTGGCATTTCGAAATAAGTTCAAGTCTATAACTGAAGTCTAACTTATGTCAGATTATTTCACCTAGCAACCCCACCAACTACTCCAAAGAAGAGAAACCCAAAGTAGTGGAAAGACTCTCAAGGTCGGGAAAGTTCACCATCGGTTTTAAGAAAGAAGCATAAGAAAGATATTCCAAAAGACACTAACGCTCTCGACTTGATTCCGTGGATGTTGCTCCCTCACAAAATCCAAAATCCACCTTCGACCTCCAACGTAATGTTGGAACACATAGACAAAGAATATATCCGCAGATAACCCATGTGTGATTTTATCAATTTTTGAAAATGATCATTCGCACCTTAATTATAAGTTTCTAATCTTCTTTTTGTTTCGTAGGATGATTCAACCCGATCCCAACTACTGACCCTCCCCACAAACAACCGCCCGATCCATTCCTCTCCTCATGGAGATTCAAGCAACTGGTGCGTAATAAAGGTTCGTCTAATATGGCAGCTCCAACTGGAACTTCCGATCACCAGATGATCAAGGCACTTCCTCTCAAGGAGACCAACGAAACAACGTCAAGATGCTGCTGTATGCCTCCAGAGACTTCTCACCCGTAGTCTCCTCCCAAAATCCATCAAGAGAGCGAAAGGGCCATTCATATCAAGAAGAAAACCAACAACTCCCAAGAGAGCTAAGATTCAAGTGAGGAAGGGTCCGAGGATGAAGGAGAAGATGCTCAAGAAGGTTCGAGCGAAGGACGCATCTCGATGCGGTGGTAATCAAAATGATAACATCGAGGTGGTGGACTTGATTGATGATGAAGAGGATGATGAAGAAGTTTAATGAAGGCGATGATGTTCCCACTAATGAACCAATGGACGTTGAGATGGATGTCACCCATCATGCGATGGAACTTCCGTAGTCTTCCAAATGTCGACACCAAGAGGAGTTAGCCTCTTGAAACGAATCGACCCTATTGGGTACATGAAGGCTAAACTAGCTCGTAGAAACACTCCCTTCCCTAAGGCTAACTGGTTCGACTCTAATTCAAGCCTTCTTCGATGATAGAGTCATACTTCACAAGATTCAAAACCATACTTGATGTGGATTTATTCAAGTACTTAAAAGATAGACACCGCTCGTGATGAAGGAACTTCTCAATCAAGTCAATCTCGCCACATGTTCCCCGGAAGTCAAGACCATTTTGTTTGAACTTCAATCCTCGATCGATAACGAATCGATGCCTTCTTCAAAATGAATCACGGCAACAAAGTCCAAGAAAACGAATCGCAATGGACGCCGCTATGAACATGCCTCAAGCTCACTAAGGAGGTTCAAGATCATGCCATGCATATCAAGCAAGCTAAAGTTGATTATGATCTTCGAACTCAATCCATTCTTCAATGGGAGAAGCGATCCAGAACTTCAAAGATAAAATTAAGGAAGCCCAAGAAGAACAACTTGCATATGAGTCCATACTTTTGGTAATCGATTCAAGAGCTTTCAATAAAGGCTCGCAGAGATCAAGCGGCCGAACCGGCTAAGTTATCTTGAAGGAGCTCACATTTACTCAAAGACAAGCTTGAGTCTTTAAGAATATCTTTGATCGATTAAGGAACAATACCCACTCGAACTTGTTTATTTAAAGCAATCTTGTATCTTAATTGAATGTTTGTTTCAACACTCGACAATGCCATTTTGGCAACTAATTTCACCATTTTGGCCTCAAGTTATATGTTTATGATTTACGTTGCTACTATTCGAACCTCCGCAGCGTGGTTTATATTTCTTTAAATACTTCCCATTAACCTTTAGGATTCGCTTTTCATCCGCCAACTCTTCGATTTCATACGCATTGTTTGAAAATGTTTTCGCTATTCGAAAAGGTCCTTCCCAATGAGGTGACCATTTACCTAATGCTTTATTTTTCTTGTCCATGGGCAATATAACTTTCCAAACTAAGTCATTAATACCGAATGTTTTACCTTTCACCCTTTGTTATATGCTCGCCACTCTCTTTTGCCTCATCGACTTCTAATGCATGCAATCTAACTTCATCTAGCTCGACCAACTCATTCATCATCATTTCCCAATATAAAGAAGATGAGATTTCATTTTGCCTTTGAATTCGAATCGATCAGATGAATTTCTACCGGTAAGACCGCATCATGACCAAATGTTAATTGGAAAGGTGTAGTATTGGTAGCTTTTTGGGATGTTCTGCAGCCCATAGTATTTGATCTAAAGTCTTATGCCAATTTCTTGGTTTTTACCAACATGTTTTTGATTAGACCTATTATTACTTTGTTGGTCGCTCGACCTAACCATTTGCTCGAGCATAATATGGTGTTGACGTTAGCAACTTGAACCCCATTTCTGGGCAAATTCTTGCATCTTTTACCAAGAACACCAATCCTTGGTCTGTGGTTATGCTCTGCAACCCAAACCTATAGATAACTGCTTTTGTACGAATTGATGATAGTCTCTTGATCTACACTACCAATGGTATTGCTTCGATCCACTTAGTGAAATAGTCTATTCCTACCAGATATATTTCGACCTTTAGATGAAGCAGATTGATTTCTCCTATTAAATCTAATGCCCATCCTCTAAAGGGCCATGGCTTAATGATCGAATGCAACTCACTTGCAGGAGCATGTTGAATCCCCCATGTTTCGCATTCTTCACATCCTTTAGCAAAATCTATACAATCTTCGAGCATACCGGCCAATACATACCATATCGAAATAGAACCACTTTATTTTATGACCCGCTTGATGCTCCACATACCCCATCTGGACTGATAGTGCTAGATATGCCTCACTTTCTCCCAAGCATTTTAGTAACACACCTTCGGTCTTCTTGAACAATTCATTTCCCATAAGGACATATGACAACGCCTATATTTTATTTTTCTATCCACATTCAATGTGGGTTTTCTAAATACCTTATTAATGGATTTCGCTAATCAGATTCAAAGTGTTCATGGCTAATACTTCAACCTATCTTTATCACCATAACTTATTTTGATATTCTCTAGATCTAATGGTGTAAGTCTGTAGCCATGACTCTTCCTCTTATCTCAATCAAATCCTCTAAGTTTTTAGCAGACTTTATAACCGCAGCCTAATTGTGCTAGGTCATTTGCTTCTTGATTTTCTTTTTGGTACGCGTGAATGTCCATGTATTCGAAATTTTGAGTAGCCTATTAACTATGACGAAATATATCATCGATTTTCCTTTATGCATTTGTATTCCTTAGTTATCTCGCTTGACTACTAACTCGAATCACCCTTGATTTAACTCTAGTTGCCCCAATTCCAACAAAGCTTCAAGTCCAACAATGAGCGTCAGATTCAAATTTCGTTGTTCGAGCAACGAGGCCATCTAACTTATACTTGAATTTTGTGGAATTCCTCAGAGAATTTATGAGAACTCCAACACCATCGCCTCTCTATGGGTCGAACCATCAAAGTATAGCTTCCAAGGTTTCATTTCGACATAACCCATGACAGTCGTCGACCAATGAATGGTCCACAATGAAATCGAACTACTTGGCCTTTCAACGCTCTTAAAGGCATGAAAGTCAAAGCATATTCTCGTCAAAGCTAATGCCCATTTACCAATTCGCTATGCATTATTGGTTTGAAAGCATGTGTTTAATAACATCGAAACGAGATGAAACATAAACATCAATGTGTTTTATATAATACTGAGTTTCATACAAGAAAAGTATAAACAAAGACACAACTTTTCTATATTACTATATCTAGTTTTCGCATCATTCAACACCCTACTTAAATAATATATGGCTCTTTCGATGCCATTATCGCCTTTCCTGTACTAACATACTACCTATAGTAAGTTCAGACGCAGATATACAATCTCATGGTTTTCCCAAGGTGGAGACAAGATAGAGGTTGAGATAGATATCTTTAATCTTGTCGGCCTCCTCATTGCTTCGCCCATTCAAGGCTTGGCCTTGCTTTAAACGGAGTAGTGGAGAGAAAGCTGTGTTTTCCCACTTAGGTTCGAAATGAATCTTCCGAGAAAATTAATCTTCCTAGAGACCGTAACTCCTTTTTCGGTGCGGGGCTTTAGTCTCCATGATGGCTTTGGTCTTGTTCGTTAATTTCATTCCTTTTTATGAACCACAAAGCCTGTGAAATCTCTTGCCCGCACAAAAAATACACATTTAAGGATTCATTTTCAAGCCATGTTTTCTCATCCTTTCGAATGATCGCTCAAATGATGCGATGATTTTCAGATATAGATTTGATGACTATATCATCAATGTACACCGCATAAACGCCTCAATAAAATCATGAAATATGGAGTTCATTGCTCTTGGTAAGGCCTGCTTTTTAAACCAAAAGGCATCACTACCCATTCATAGGTGCCTAAGCTCTCGGCAACGAAATGCTGTCTTAGCAACATCTTCTTCAAAGAATAAAATTTGATTATAACCAGTATCCATCTAGCATACTTAGGTATTCGAACTCGCAGCGTAATCTATTAACATTTCCGCCAGTGCATAGAGTATCGATCTTGGGGTTGCGTGATTTAGATCCCTAAAGTCTATGCATATTCTCAATGAACCATTTTTCTTAATAACAGTACTATATTTGCTAACCATTCGACATACCTGTGGTTCGATGAATTTGCAACAGTAGCAACCTCTTGACCTCTCGCTTGATCTTCGTGAGCACCGCTGGCACGAATCTCCGGGAGTCTCGCTGATGGGCTTCTTGCCATCCTTAATTGGAAGTCTATGCTCTAACTCTCTTTTAAACCAGCATTTCCATAGTCCCATGCAAAGCAATCTTTGTTCTATTTGAGGACTTCGATCACCTCTTGTTCGAGGTCAATGAGCTCGCGCTTATGTAGGTGATTCTTTTGTGTTGATATCCCAAATTCACTTCTTCGAGTGGGTCCCGCCAACATCTTAGCACTTGAGTTTGTTGGATCCTTCTCAAGCCCAAGGGTTCTCAGATCATAAATGGCATCAAGCCTTTGATCTATTTCGCTCGCCACAGGTGAATCTTCTGACCATTCCCTTCGAGTTCGCTTACTTCAACCAGATGTTCTATTGCAGCCTCAAGCCTCTTTCCATTCATTCTCACCATATAGGCCGAAATCCTTTCGAGGAAAGAGGACTCACCATGATCGGTCATCTGACTCCCACCGGTGGCTGCCTTTGCAAGTGCCTTCACCCCTTCATCACCCTTAATTATTTTCCTATCCCAATACATGCCATCATGGCGAAGGGTCATATAGTAATGTACATCTCTTGTTTCATTCATCGTCACTGGGGTGTTGTGGAGCTATTCCGCCGACACTTGTCATAATTCCTCTTGTTAACTAGATTAACGTTGTCATGAAGTAGCTCGTCCGCTTCGATGTTCTCTACTATCCCATCCTCTCTCCACAAGACTAACCTTGGTGCATCGACGAAGGACCGCCTCACGCCATGAATCCACTCTTCCCAATAGCAAGTTATAGTTTGCTTTGCTTCGATCACCATGAACATAGTGGGTCTCAATTGATCCGACAGCTAACTCCACTTGCACTACCCCCAACGCTTGTCCAACCTTCCTTCATAGTTGGATAAAACCATGTTATGAGGTTTAACATCACCGCCTTGAATGCCTAACTTTTCAAAGATGAATTTAGGCATCGATCGACTACGCACTTCCCATCTACTAAGACCTTGTTCACCCTGGACTCCAAATTTTGCTCGAATGAACAAAGGGCTTTAAATGATTCTTCATTGTGATCCGTGTTCAAGAATGCGCTCGCTTCCGACCCGCCATTATCCATTACATAATAACAGATCGGTCTGCGGTTTCATCGATCAATGGTGTTTCTTCTTCCTGCTCTTCGATTTCTGCCTGCCAAATTGATGGTAATACAAATACCACATTCCGCTTAGGTTAAGGGAGGATTCTCCTTTGATTCGGGTTATCTAGCATATCCTCGCCTTCTTGTGGACTTGGAGTGTACTTTTGATTCATCTAGTTTTGTTTCGTAAAAGCTCCTACTAACCGAGGTTTGTCTCGAGTCACCTTGTTGTTGGTTGATTGCTCGACGCTTTTTGTTGGTCTAAACCGCCCTTTGTCTCGATAAACCTTCCTCTCACCTTTCGATTCCGCTGTCGCCTTCGCCATCGATCTTGACATGATTCTTACCTTTATAATTTCCCACCCCGCCGCCTCCTCTTGTCAGGTTGAATTATCTCCAGATACCATGGCATGACGCGCATTTCGCCATTGCCTCCCATCTATCTTCCCTGTTGGTTTTGACTTGCACCATCCGTCTACCGGGTACACGGATTTTAAATGTCACCCTTCGAGCACCCTTTGGATACGGGCTATCAGCCACCGACCGTGACTACCATCGAAATGTCGACTCATTTGACCAACTTCCTTGTGATTCCAAAGATGAAGTGGGAATCGCAAAGCTCCAACCATGTTCGTCAGATATCACGAACATCTTGGGCAAGATCAAGCACTTGGTTGCCCTTTTGTGAAATAGATTAAAAATTCCAACAAACTTTCCCTACCTAGGGTAGATCTCGAACAATTGGTTGTCTTGCGCCAATTTACTCCAGCTCGAGCCATTTGTTTTCGCTCAACTCCATGGCAATCCTTCGTTGTATATGATGTCGCATCTTTGACAAAGCATCATTTCAAAGATGTCCTCAGGCACAAAGATGAGATATTGTTTTAGGCTAGTATCTCGCAGATAACCATCCTCCATTTTGTATTTTTCTTTTTGAGATATCTTCCTCGCATCTCGCATGTGGTCTCTTGTCCACCATATGACATCCACATCCGTCCTTTCGCACCATTATCTCCCATCCCGATGGTTTGATGTCTTCGATCCGATCTTTGAACCTCTCGAGCGTAATATTTTACCATATAATCAATTTCCCACTGGCCCCTAAGGTGTCCTGTGTCTCTTTCTCGAGGAACGTTACCATCTTTATCTTCCCTTCAGATCATCATCTTCCCATCCCGATGGTTTGACGCCTTCGATTCGATTTTCAACCTCGGGAGCGTAATATTTTACCGTGATAGTCGAACTTCCCACTAGGTTCACCCAAGGTATCCCATGTCCCTTTGAGGGGAAGCTTTGTTTGTAATCAACCTTTTCCAGCTGAGCCTCAGCCTTCGTTCTGCGGTCAATTTCTGCTTCGCTTTCCCGACCTCAAGAGTCTGGATTCCTTCAAACAACAACCGGAGTTGGTTCGACCAAGGCCCTCGCCGCGGGACGCCTTCGACTCCATTGTCGACTTCGACCAACACCCAACTTTCACTCTAGCTTTCCTCTTTCAATGTAGTGGACCCTTGGTCCGCTTCCACCATATTGATGTCTCTAATGCTCAAAGGTTCTGAGTAGTTGGTGTCCGCAATATCCGCAGGGTCTTCATCCACCTTCATTTTTGGTTTATCAAAGAAACTTTAGTCTCCATTCTTTAATTGCATTTTGAATCAAGTCCTAAAAGAAAACACCGTGAGGTTTTGTGGCCTAGGAAACTATGATATTTACAAAACTTTTCTTTCTTTGATCTAAAGGAGGCATTTTGACATTTGGTGGCACAATTAATTGGCCATCTTTGACTAGTAAATCGAAAATTTCATCACACTTTGTTATATCAAGTATACACCTTCTTGGAAACTTGTCATTTTTTTCATTTTCAACAATTTCTTTCCCTTGTGGGGACTAGAGTTTACAAGAGTAAGGTGGAGCCTGCTTCAATTCAATGAGATCTATTTCGACCTCCTCGATTCGATGTAGTCTTCACCTTCCTCCGCTTCGACATAGGAGACTCTTTCCTTCTTATTACCTTTAAGCCCGGCCTTCTCGGCCTTTAGCCTTCGGACCGCCGAACCCTATCCGCTAATGAGCCATATCTCTCAAGTATCGAGTATCTAATTTCTCTCGAATAGAATAGTCCGCACCACCCGCGCCATTTCGACTAACCATGCTGTGGACCATCGTGAAACATCTAGATTTCAAGAGCCCCGAACCTATTTAAGTATTCATCTATAGGTTCAAGGAACTTCCTTTAACACTTGCTAATTCCTTTAGGCTTATTTGGATTGTCCCATATAGAACTGTTCATGGAACAACCTTTCTAAGAGGGTCCGTGTGTCTATGGATCCAGGGGTAAAGTAGTGAACCATGAAAGCATTCTTAGTAAGGGAACTTGGGAAATATTTAATCCTAAGGTTTTCGTTATTTGCTATGTCTCCCCGCCTCGCTTAGGTACCTAGCTATGTGTTCGATCGCTGACTCGCTTGTATCTCCCAGAAACTTTGTAAATTTAGGATCTTGTACCCTCAGGCAAATCGGTATGGATTACATAGTCTCGCATGAGAAGCGAATTTGGCCTTCTAATTCTCAGACACTGCTTTGGGCCATGATCCTTTCTATCATGGTGGTTAGGTTATTTTCCGCCACGATATTGTCATTTCGAACTCTATGAACCATCGATCAAGATCTTGGTTTCGACTACAAGGACAACCTCTAGGTTGTTCTTCTCGAAACGCTGGACCTCTAGTCCGTCGACCCTTGCCCTCGGGTTCAATAATCCCCTCAGGGTTCTTCTCGAATCACCGACCTCAAATCTTTCGACCACGGTGGTTCTATCAATCCCCTCAGTGGTTCTTCTCAATCATCGACATCTACCCTTTGTGCTCTTGCCCCCGTTAACTCCCTCTCGGGCTGGCCTATAAGGTGGGTCATCGCTAACTGTTTATGATAAAGTTGTTCTAACCAATGCCCGGTTCTCGCCACTTTCGTGAGGAGCAAAGAAATCTTATTCGATTCATATTGTCTCATGTTTTCCGCTTGTCACAACCACGCTTTGAACTATCGGGCAAAGATTTCGCATAGTTTGCTAATATTCCTATCATGTGGTTAGTATCATCCATTAACCGCCTAAAAGCCATTTGATTTTCGGGTCAAATGGGCAACGCACTCATAGCCCATCGATTTGGTTATTTGTCATGAATTGATTAGCCTCGAACTCGACCTTGTGTGGGACGCTCGACGTCAAGTTTGCAAACCTCGCCATGATGTTGGCATTCCATACCGGGAATTTCTCGGGTCTAGTATTGTCAAACCGATGGTCTAGTCGGTGGTGGGTAGCGAAACGGGTTTGTGCCCCGATGGTGGATGAATCCTCCAGGTACCCAAAGTGGTCCCTGTACTACCTATGATCGAATTGTTTGTTGACATGCCACTTGTTCTATTCGTGGCCATACTATTAGTGGAAGATGCAATGATTGTGCGTCAAGGATTGCGCTGACGCCCTCGTCGAAAGATTATTAGTGCCCGCTGCATGGGGCATTTTGTTCCTCAGGTTATTTGATCCGACATCCTATTATTTCGATTTCTTTTGGGTAAGGTTGTCATGTAGTTATTCTACCACTCCTAAGGTTCATATACTAATGAACTTTGTTTACTCGTAAAGAACCTTTAACAATAATTAAGTTTTTTAAACATTAATTTTAATTAGCAACAACCAATCTCTCGTCCCACCGGGCGCAATTTGTTCACAGTGATTTCGTGAAACAACCGCTAGTCCTCCAAACTATCAAACAAGCGTTATGATTGTTGTTTAACTTTGTAACTCGCAGGATCAACTAGATGATCCTTCGGGGTTATTGGTTGTTTGTATAAACTTAAAATAATGGTTCATGTTCAAGACTTGCTTTTGAATGTTTTATATATATATATCTCAAGTGCTTTCGATTATGATATCCAATAAGCTAATAACGAAATCAAGTAAATGGTATAAAACTAGTTCGAACAAATAAGATATAAAGACTTCAATCATGGAAAGTATATAAATGCAGTGAACGCTTAAAGGATTTCGAATGTAAAAGACTTTCAAAATAAAGCATGAAGTGAAAAGACAAGAATTTAAAGGCAAGTATGTAAAAGTTTTCGAAAATAAGAGCATGAATGTAAGAGTTTCAAAAGTAAAGAGTTTCAAACGAGAGAAATGCTCAAAAGCAAAGAAAGTTAAATGACTTTGAATGTAAAAGATTTAAATGACATCGATGCAAGATAAAAGGTAAACTAGAAAGATAAAGATACATTATTGCATAAAAGAGTTTGCAATCATATACGTACATCATTCGTGCATTCGCTTCCTAGCTATGTGGTATTTTGAATGTTATCGAATTTAGTACTATAGATATGACACACGTAAATCCTAAAACTAAGACTTCTATTTATACTATTTTGGCCATAACGGTCTCGACTTATAAGAGCTTGCCACGCTTTGACATGCGTAATACTATGCTTCTAGCCCACGCCTCTCGAACTGCTTTCCAAATACAAGATATTCAACTCCGCTCATCCCGCCACATTTTGAATTTCAAATATCTCGAATCGCTTTCGATTCAACTCGCTCCTAACACCACGCTACTACCATTTCAAGCTCCTTCTACATGTATTATCACAATTGCTACCAAGCCCCAAGTTTCAATATCTTATTCAAGAGATGATTCTTTTATTCCAAATCATGACATTTTCCTGCTCCAATGAATATCGACATTGTTTCATTTCGAGCTCAAGATTCTTATTCAAATCATCTCGATCAAAATCTTCGTACCAACACATGGAAAAATATTAAAGAAAATATAGAAAATAGGAAAATAATGAGTTTTGCAAAGTTGTAAAATAAATGGTCTTGCTGTGGATCGAATCGGTGACCATCCGATGAAACACGCGCTCTCCGCTTCTTAACCACGGACCAAAGCGCATTTGGTGTTATGAAATGAACGAGCGTTTTTAGACGAATTCACTGAAACCCAACACGCCAAGATCTTCTTCTTCTTCATTTGAATTTTTGAAAAGTTAGCGCCATTGCTCGACGCCACGATTCGCAATTTCCAAAGTCTCATACAAGTAATATAAATGAATGTGAGTACATGAATCGATTGCAAATAACATTCTAAACACGATGGTGGTGTTCTTTTCATCCAATTTTTCCTTTTATGAAGCCCTAAATCGGTTTAGAAAACCCTAGTAATGCATATTTCGATTCGTGCCATGAAATGCAATTCGATTGTCCGTATAGCTTGCAAACTTTGTTCTAAACACAAAACAAACATCAAAACATGTTTAAAATGCATGACAAACAGAATTCGATTTTGAAAAATATAAGAACAAACCAAAACTGGATTTCGTGATTCTTGATGTTTTTGATTAATGTAAGGGTCTGGAATGCTTTAGGAGATGTCAAGGAACGTGTTTGGATGCTTGGAATCAATTGAATCAAGCTGGAACTAGGGCTACCACTTGCTTGCAATACACGGTTTTTTTTAGTTTGGAATAGGGTTCTTGAGGCAATTTTTCTGTTCTTTCTTGTTGTGTAGGCATTGTACATTTATAGTGGATGGATTTTAGGTTGAATTCAAGAGCAAATAATGATCAATGAATGTAGAAAATATTTGATTTTGTATGAAATCAAATCTTCCTTTTTTGATCAAATTTCAATCAAATTTTGCCAAATCTATGCAAATTTCGAAATTTTCCACTTGTGTGAGTTACTTGGACCTCAAGCATGAGAGAAAAATCAATCTTGCATTTAATTTTGATTTTATACCTTATTTTTAATTTAATTTGTATTTAAATGAATAAAACCAAATTAAATAGAAAAATAAAGCTAAAATTGTGGCATTGGGCTTGGATGTTCCAAATTGTCTAAGGAACAAGTTTGAATGAAGAAAACTAGGCCCATTTGTAAAATTTTGATTTTTACAAGTATCTCTCTTTGTGCACTTCTTCAAACATACCCAACTTGTGCAAGGTGTATTTTGCTCAATTTTCCACATTTTTGAGTGTTCTTGGACTTTCTAGAAATCTCTAAGTGTCCTCTAACCAACCTCTTTGGTTTCATCTCAATTGATTTTCCATGCTCAATAATCTTCAAACAAAAGTTGACTTTTTGTTGACTTTGAAAAGGACCTGTAATGTTTTTATCCATACCTTCCAAATGAAGCATTTTTTGGACATTCTTGTGAGACATGAAGTTGTAAGGAATTGAATTTCCTTCAAAATGAGAGGTGGTGGAAAAATGTCTGAGAAAGTATGAAGAAGTTATGCTCAAAAGTTCATTGACTTTCACTAAAAACCCTAATTTGAAAGTTTGAATTTGTGCAAATCTTGAGTTTTCTTGATGGATCATGATCAACCCTTGATCAAATGATGAATGTGACTTCAAAATGAGGATGTTGACCAAAAATCATGAGGTTTGACTGTATGTTGACCACAGTTGACTTTTTGTCCAATACAACTTATTTTCAACCATCTGAGCAATTGTCTGAGGGAACTTGACTTGTGAGGCTTGAATCTTGACATGGAGAATCTTTGAAGCATATGAGGAGGCATGATGACCATTGGAGATGTTGGAAGTCCATCTGGATCTGTGGATGGCCAAACCCTAGTTTGGTCGATTGTCAGGAGAGGTTGATCAACCCTCGAGGAACTCGAGTATGGATGTATGAAATGTCTTGAGAAGTAGGAGGGCAAATTTTGGGGTATGACAATTATGTTCCGATTTTCCGATTTCTGTAATTTCGGCGACAGAGCAAGTTGCTTCGAATTCAACGAAAACTGACGTGCTAGCTAAGTTCGACGTGTATAACGTAGTGGTGAGGTTAGTTTTTCGAAATTTCAAGTTTTTACGAAACCAATTCAAATAGGCCAAATTAAAGCAAATTGAATCGGATCGCGCTTTAGTCGATTTAAGACATATGGACAATCCGATTGTGAGGTTAACGATTATGATTAATGCCGGTTATTAAGAATGGCTTTCGCGATGATTATTGGTGTTTTGACTATTTTTTCGTATTTGGAATTTGGTGAATTAATTGATAATGATGTGGTGGGATTAAACATGATATTTGCAACAATGTAATTATTAATGAATACTAGATGATATGCGATGCATGATATGTTTATCTTGATGTGGATAAATGTGGCGTGGACTTTATGTCAATTTTGATGAGCGATGATGATGTGTTGTTGTGTTGTCTTTATTATTGAGTCACATACATTGCATGGCACGAGGGCTTTTATGCCTTTTTATTTAGGGCTTTTATGCCGTTTACCTATGGGCTTTATGCCAAGTGTTCCTAAATATGGACAAAGCGATGGTACCACATGCATAACATAGTCGTGTCTCATGGAGTCATTGTGTTTATGTTCGAGTTGTTTGGCATTGGGTTTTAATTGATGAATGATGTTGAATTGCAATGGTATATGATGTTTTTGTTGATGTGAGTAAATGATTATGTGATGAAGTTAAAGTGTTAATTTATACACTAAATGCTAATTTAAATTATGTAAGCTTTTAAATGTGGATATACTTTATTTAACTTATATCACTTATAATTCCAAAACTATTTATATACTCTATCATGCTTTTAATTATATGTTTTGGAGTATCTCACCCTTTACTTGTTTCATCGCTGCCTATATATTGGTAACGTGCAGTGTGATCCCGAGGTTGAAGAGGATTAGCTCGAGTCTTTATTTTGTGTCGCTCGCCCGGTCGTAGTAACACTTGGGATTCGGGCGACGCCATTATTTTGATAGGATAGTTTATGTATACTATCTTATGATGTTGTAGTTTTATGTATCGATTTATAATATGATGTTGTGTATATTTTTTGAACACATCCGATGTGTTGTGAATAGTCATATATGTATATGATGAATTATGTATGAATCGGTATATCCGACTTTTGATGTTTATGATGTGCATTATAATGCGGATAGATGAAAGTGCGATATGTGATGCCTCAATTTTGTTAGATGAAATTTTGAAACTCGATTTTATTAATAATTACGAGGGTAGAATTGGGTGTTACACAATCCTCGACCTCCCTCGCTCATATCTTCATCCTCCGGCCATACCAAGCCACCTCATTGAACACCTCATCTTAACAGTAGTAAAGGCACCCTCAAACAAACACCGGGCCAACCAGTGATCAAATTGGCTCCTAATTGTGCTACTATTGTAGACGGACTGTCACCGATTCCTACGGAAGGATAATCTTCCTTAGATCTCACCAGTACCTTCCTCGCCGCTGGTAAATTGAATGTTCCCTCTCAAACCCTTCAACCTTTAGAACTATTTTCTCCGCTATCATCCGCCATGACACCTGAAAAGTATAGGAAGACGATGAACTCGACATTAACATCAAATCCACCCTTCCACTACTAATCAAGTGAAAGGGCTCAAACAAACGATGACCCACTTCCTGTCTACATCTCTCTCAAGAATGTACTACCATTTGAAGTGACATCCTCAAAGAGAAAATGCACGAAGGACTCTAGTATCAATAAAAAACACTAGAGAATGGCGGAGCAACCGCTCACCTCCATGAAAAACCCAAAAAAGAAAATCCTAATCGCATGCATTATGTGGATAACTAGGAATTTCAACCTAAATCCAGAAAATCACATGAAGGATTAGAAAACATACCGCTAAGGCAATTAGACTGGTAATAAGAAAATCAAGCACCGTGTGACATGTATATGTGAAAACTCGAGAACACAACTACGCCCTTGAATGATAGTTGTGAGTCTAGATATGCGAGCGAGGTGACGTAAGAAAGTCCACAAATGAAGAGAATTTTCCTTTTATAGCCCTCAAGACGCAGAGCTCTCACACGCCTAGAAACCTAGGGGAATCATCATTACCCTAGTCCCTAGGCCTCGACACGCTTCAATGCACACGCTCGAGGCTTCAAGGAACTCCAAATTCTCCAAACTTTTCATCTCCTCGACATTCGACCATCGAAATTTCATCTCCTCGAGCATCGAGCCTCTAATCAAGATCATCAACCTTGTCACGTGACGAACGACGTGATCGCCCGCCATGCAAAGCCCTCGACACCCGCCGGGTGGAATCAATGCATATCGAATCTAGCTATGTCCGTTATGTCCCATGTTCGACATAACGGTAGTCATGTGCATAGTCAGCTTGACCTAGTCACCGAACGACTATATTTGGCGACCATATCTTGGCTCAAATATAGCAACCAATGTGAACCCTCCTATGTCCATTATATAAACCCTCATATCTTCGAGGGAAATGTATGACATTCTTACTCTAACAACCCTAATATCCTTGTTCTCATCTTGATCATTGACTTACTTTAGCACGGAGTGCCATGCAGTACACCACATCCTCCTCAATGTCAACTTGCTCAAGGACTGCTGCTCACTCCTACTGCCCGATTCTGATCACTTGTTCAGATCATGTATTATATTGTATTTGAGTTTTTACGAAGTAGTTGTAAAATCAAAAGTTAAAACATTATAAATAGTTTGATGAAAAATTACTATAACATTTAATTTTTTAACTAGACAGAATCTAAAATTATTTTAAAGGTATTATATTTAAAAGATATAGCAAAATTTATTTTATTTTAATTTTATGATTACAAAATAATTGTAAAGAAAATAAAAATATTATTTTATAATAAGTTTTAAGAAGATATGTAAGAAATTGTTAGATTAATATATTTATCAGTTTTTAGTATTCGAACCTTTGACTTCAAATATAGACTCAACATGTGGTTTTAATTTTGAGAATTTGAGATGAATTTTGAGATGCCACGAGGAATACAAATGATGTGGTATAAATTGAGATAAAGTGGCTTATAATATTCAAAGCATTAGATTTAATAGATATAATAATAAATAGATAGACTGAGATGAGTTTTGAGGTGCCACAAGAATATAGATGATGTGACACAAATTGAGATGAAGTGGTGTTGTAATATTCGAAGCATTAGATTTAATAGATATAAATAGATATACGTAAATAGAAAAATTGTGAATAAATAAAACTACTCAAATACTCATTGATAGAAATATAATTTTAGTTTTTGAGTTAATCTACTATTTTATTAATAATAATAATAATAATAATAATAATAATGTTAGTAATAATATTAATAATAATATTAATAATAATAATAATTTTTCTTAAATACTAATAATAATATTAATAATAATTTTAGTAATAATATTTATACTAAATCTTTTTGTTTATTATTCTCACTTGTCTCAACAATTTTATTTTAATAATATTTCTATTCTAATTTAATTTAGGCACAATTTTTTTATTATTTAAATAGTATAATTATGATTATTAGTTATATTTTATTTACTATTTATTAATATATTTTATTAAAAATAAAACTAAAAATATATATATATTAAAATACAGGTCCGACTTCGGTTCAACTCCAGTTAAACCTTTAAACCTTGAATCCATGTCTTTTCTGGTTTAATGCTCAGTCCGATTTTAATTACCTTGTATAATATATAATCTTGCCCATATTGTTACTAATTTTGTCCATGTTTTTATTGATTTTGCTCTTGATTTTATCTAAAAATCGATTATTAATATAATAAAAATACAAAGAGAATAGGAATTGAGTCCGACGCTGCGTCTTGCTCATTGACTATTGATCCATCACCGGATCACGAGCCAAATAATTTTCGAAAGTAATGATATGGCATGATACTCGATGCAATAGAGGATTTAAATACTACATGCTCTTATTTTTTTCATGAGATCAACGAAGAACCAAAAAACATGAATTAATTAGGACGGATCGATGAGTGTCTAGACACCCTACCAATCGACATCACTATAAGCATTCAATTTAGGAGCTATCCGATGGGAAAAAGACCGGGATGAAAAATTCCTTTCAAATGCAAGAATGTATAATTTCATTCTTTCTTATTAATAAGCATTTTTCTTTAAAAAAATTATTCAAGAGGTTCTTTCTAAATATGTGAGAAAAATTATTCTAAAAAGTAAATTATTAATCTAAGAAATAAACACTCCTTAAAATTTTAAATTTACCTAAGACTCTTTCTAAATTTTTGAGAAAACTTACTATCAAAAATAGATTTTTAATCTATGTAATAAACACTCCATAAATTCCAAGTTTACCTTAACACATTGGAAATCACGTGGAGCATTGAGAATTTTTAAGTTTTTAATTTATAAAAACTTTCGGGACAAGACTACAATTTCTTCTTTCAAGAATGTTCGGGGTTAAATTTCTAATTCTTCATTGAAAACCGTGTTTTGTATTTCTATTTTTAAATTTGTATTCTTACAATGTAAATTTTTGATAAAATGTTATCATATAAATAGATAAGATTTCAAAAATTCATTTCTCATATTTCGTTATAAAAGTATTCTAAATTCTCTCAGATTCCAAAGATTTAACAACAGCATAAGTCTTCCATTATAAAACACACATCAAACAAAGGTGAGTGTCTTAAAATATGCATCAAACACTTTTCAAAAGTGTACCGGTTAATTTTTTTTCTAACACTTTTGAAAAGTGTTTCGGTTTGAACAAAATGCACCGAAATAGTTTCTTAAAGTGTTCTAGTTTGAACAAAATGCACTGAAATAGTTTTGAAATTTGTTCTGGTTTTGTAAATTACATTCTGACACACTTTTGCAAAGTATTCCGAAAATATTGAAAAAATATCAACTAAAACACTTTTCAAAAGTGTTCTGGTTTGCCTTTTTGCATAATGCCTCAAAGATTAGGTCGTGACGGGCGCCTTCCTCGTAGAACGACGATGCATCTGGATCCGATGCAAATCCTCTGGACGAGCCTAGGGGATATTCGGGGGGACCATCAGACTTATCCCTATTAGTTAGATACGAACAACATTGTGCTCGACACTTGTGGTACAGAGAGGTAAGTAAATGAAAATGTAATGTGAAATGAATTAATTTAATTTTTGTCGTAGTTTATTAATATGTTACTTTTTTCCAAGAAAGAGGACCTAAAAAGAACTAAAATGTGTCATATGTCCAAAAACTTAAGGAGTGGGTTCCCAATAACTCCCTGAGAGATAGATAGCAGTGAAAATTTCGGTCTTGCATCGCTCCCAAGATGCGCTTGTCAAAGATAGACCCAAATTTGATTATCTTTAGACGTAGATGGCATTCCAAACATCGTTATTTCACATGCCATTTGGTGAGATGAAGATTACTCAGATGATGTATCTTGTCTCTTCTACCTCCCTATAAGTGGGTATTTTCTCGAACCCCAAAGACGTCATCAAGATTTTGATGTCGAGCTTGTCATATATAGAGTGTCACGTAAGCCATGACTCGTGTTCGTGGAAATAGAGGTGCCTACTATGTTGCAGATCACATGAAAAGCAGTAATCTAGCATATGCGACTGAGCTTACCTTAAGATGTTAGGTTATACCATTTTTGCCGATAAGATGTTTATGTCACGATGCAAAATATGTATCTCTTTAGGACTTAAGGGTCTTGAAGATACAGCTAGG
>CM038793.1:73927293-73971093 GCA_021764765.1 Vicia sativa
CAACATACTGATCAAAACTTGATTTTGGTCAACATCCTCATTTGAAGTTACATTCATCATTTGATCAAGGGTTGATCATGATTCATCAAGACTCAAGATTTGCCCAGTGAACTTTCTAAATTAGGGTTTCTAGATGAAAAGTCAAGCTGAACTTTGGTGATCACTTAACTTTCTCATACTTTCTCGAAATTTTCCACTGTTTTGAAGGAATTCAATTCTCTACATGTCTCAAGTCTCCAAAAATGCTTCATTTGAGAGGTATAGCTCGAAACATTCGGGAATTATTTTCAAAGTCAACAAAAAGTCAACTTTTTGTTTTGAAGATATATTGAGCATGGTAACTCAATTGAGATGAGACCAAAGACATTGGTTAGAGGACTCTTAGGCTTTCCAAAAGTCAAGAACACTCAAAAATGTGGAAAATTGAGCAAGATACACTATTCGAGGAAGTTGGGCGATTTTGGACGATTACCTCGAAAGGACATTTTGGTCAGGTGCAAAATTTTCCAAATGGGCCTATAATCTTTTGATCCAAACTTGTTCATGATGTTATTCTT
The DNA here is from genome assembly GCA_021764765.1 of Vicia sativa. NCBI lineage: Eukaryota > Viridiplantae > Streptophyta > Magnoliopsida > Fabales > Fabaceae > Vicia > Vicia sativa. Next base: position 73,927,851 of record CM038793.1, read on the forward strand.
GACCCATAAATGCTTGGCATTGGTGATTTTCTATTTTCATGATTTATATTTGAATTTTACAACATTTAATTCAAAAATAAATTGTGTAAAATATGAAAATTAAGTTTCTTTTCAAATAATTTGGTTATATATCTCTTAAATGTCAGAAAGCCCACAACCATTACCAAATTCGTGGCTCATGCTTATGGAAGGAAAAATCAAGTTTTAAAAGAAAATTTGATTTGAATTTATTGAAAAATATTTGCACATTCAATTTCCAATCTTTTTCCTTGTTTTTCTCTTGATCTCTTATAAATTGCCGTGATACAGCCAAAGGAGAAACCACAACCTTAAAAACACCAAACTCTTGCAAATTTTTTCAAGAAACTTTGAAAATCGAATTTTATTTCAACCTTTCTCTTCCAGGCCCTCCAAGCGGCGTGCTCGAAGTATGAGTAAGAATACATCATTGGTATTGGTCAAAGCAAGCTAAATCGATGCATACATAATCATACATGTTCAAATTTTGAATTTTTGCACTTTACTATCCTGCGTGTATCCATTGATTCTAACGTTTTCATTGTGTTTATAAGACTCATAGGATGGATCTGGGCAATCGTTCATGAGTTTGAGCGTCGGAATCATCTAATGCCATTGTTAGGGTTTTGGGCCTTGAGGTTTGATGGTATTTAGAGCCACTAGAATGAAACCACGCACCATTGGATTCATGAGACCCCGATTTAGGGGGTAGCTTTAATCCAGATCCTCGAATCCATCATTTTGCGGGTTAGCGGATCGGGCATCCGGAGAGATGGCCGGGCCTGCTTTCCGGCTGGTGGGCCGGCGGGGCTGCGTGGCATAATGATGTGTACGATTCGCTCATTCAAAATGTGAGGGTCAGCGTCTTGACTTTGATTTTCAAACATCACGGCGTCATCATTCAAATACATTGTTTTCCTTGAAAACACAGTGTCAGTGGCGTAGTGGTAGAAGCAAGCAATCTCAAGGTTTCACTCCACGGTCTCGATTCGAACCTCACGAGGACTGGTTTTGTTTCTTTTTCAAAACTTGCATATTTTCAACTATTTTCATATTTCTATATTTTTAATATTTGCATGCTATTTTAATTAATTTCCACATTTATTTGCGTTAAAAAATTACAAAAACATTTTTCTTTTGCATTATTTTCATAAAATCTTTATTTAATTTAATAAATTAAAAATATAATTTTGCATGCATATTTATTTTATTCTTATTTTAGCATTTAAATCATTATAAATTGCATTTTAATTATTAAATCTTTCCCAAAAAATTATTTTAATATATTTATCTTATTTCCATTATTAATTTCGTATCAAAATTGCATTTTTCTAACATTTCATCTTATTTGATTTAGGTATTTTCCAGATCTCTTACTTTCAGGTTGCACCTTGGTGGTTTCTTATCGTTTATTTTCAATAATGTAACTATTAGGTTGTAATAGTTTAATCTAGGGTTTTATTTTCCATGTTTAAATTATGTATACGCCCCAAGCCATGTAATAGCGTGAGGACATTTACCTTTCCGCACCATTCCGCATTTACTTTTCACTTACCTTTTCATTTCTGGTAACTTTAAGTGTATGGCAAGACTAAAATTAACATAAGCTCACACTAATCTTCGAGATAAAATGTCCGAATTTGACACTTCTTTCACACCGCACCAGGGTAATTTCTCTCCATGCCTTTCGATTCAAAATCATGTGTCCCTCGAGCGTAGAGTATCCTAGCACCGTTGCCTTCAAACAAATCATCATAGTCCGCCGATACAAAGATCATAAGACCCACGATGTCAAGCTTAGAAACCATGATCTTGACCTCGATTGTCGCCTCACGAAAATGATGATAGTCCTTCGATGTGTGCTGGATACTTCTCTGAGTTGCTTTCTATGACCATCCAGGTAATCGCCAGATGTCCGACATCCAATGAATGGGTTACCTACCAACTAATGGTATGGCTAGCTATTCTAAAGGAATGTAGAAGTACAACAAAGCGACCAATTACGGTGGGTAAATAAGTCTTTTAGTTGCTTGCTCTGTCAAATGCTTTTCACACCACGCTTTTTTTCAAAATTCAAACTTTCTTTCAAAGCAAACATTTTAGAACACTTTTGTATACACTCCTACATGAGTCATTACAAAGTCGGCGATACCTTTTCAAAACATTTTGTCAAACACGAAATCAAATTTTAAAAGTTATCTAAAATGAGCGCGTAGATAACTACGGATGAAAAGTGCTAATACCTTTTTTCATAACCATTCTCCCGTTCGAATCTAACGAAGGTCTTTTACATTACTTTTACCTTCCTTAATTGGATAAAAATAAAAGTCGGTGGCGACTCTTGCTATCCGCATTTGGATACAAAAATCCTACAAAGTAGTTCATAGTATCCGCAGGCTGGCGACTGTTGAAATCACCCCAAAGAGAATTGCCTTAGGTTTCTAGATAACCTTTATTGCTTTTTGTTTGACTTGTATGCTTTATCTTTAAGGGTTGCTTGGGTATTATATTATTGGGATCCTACACGGGATCAAGGTTTCCTTTTAGGTAAGTAGCATTAGATCATCGCGTAGTTGGGCGTATAACTACGCGGTCAGCATGAGGCTACGTTAGCGTGACACTTTGGTTGTCCAGATACTCTTCATTCCCAAGTTGAAGAAAGTATTTGGCTTCATTGGTGTCAGGTGACACTTAACTAAACTTTTAGAACCTTAATTGACCCATCTTGGCCATTAGAAGGTAGTGAGATGGTAGGCTTTGGTGTAAATAGAGGTTGGTTGATACTCGTGCTACATTCATTGAGATCGGACTTTTGGGACATTTTGATCGACCACTTGGCGTCATATTGAAATAAGCGCCTCTGAGAAGATCTATGATATGATTCCTAGAACAGGTTACTATTATAGGGCGAGGATGAACCAACTCGAACTTTGGTAGGGTAATCACCTATACCTCAGCTGAAAGCCTTAACCCTAGGCTCATTGTGTGAATGCTTGTGTGTGCTAAACATGACATCATGACATCATTCGCATTGCATATCATTTCTAACTATTTCAAGGACCTAGGGATTTATCTTTGCTCATGTTTGTAGGGTATTATGAAGCCTAGAAAGACTATCAGAATCAACTTCATGGTATCCCTTCTCATTTCGAAAATTGGTTTGAAATTCCAGGCCATGCCGGTTCATCAAAAGACATGGTTATCTGCTTGATTTGGTTATCTCGGGTTTGAAGAAGATATGATGCATGTCTATTCAGTTCTTTGATCAAAACACCATTGCTTTACATTTCAGTTATCGATTGGTTCTACCTTGGAAGAGTTCTCTAAGCTACTTGGGATACCTATTCTTGACCAAATACCATTCTTAGGTTTGGAAAAGGTTCCTAAGTGCGAAGACATACATCGACCTTACATCTTAAGCTCGGATATCGAAGCCAATTGGGAAACTAGAAGTGGAGTTAAGGGTTTACTTTCAGTTCTTAATTAAGAAAGCAGGAATTCCTCAAAGTTATGAGTTTCCATGCATTTGAGAACATTGTTGCCTTGCTACTTTATGGTTTGGTTCTATTTCCTAACTCGGATCGATTCATAGATGTCAATGCCATCAAATTATTTCTTACATGATCCTGTGCCTACCTTACTTGGAGATATCCTACATTCTCTCCACTTTCGTACTACTAGAAACGAGGAACTCTCGTGTGTTGTGTCCGGGTACTTTCAAGGTGGTTTATTTAGCACCTTCCTCCATCGATTTTGAAGAATGAACAAAGGTTGAGATGGTCTCAATTAATGTCACTCTCTCGTTCCGGCATCCGTTGGAATCTTTTCTCTCAAAGGACTTCACATTCATTGAACGTTGTGGAGGTTCACAATGTACCACTTCTTGGTATAAGGGGAATTACCACAACCCTTCTCAGCTCTCGTCAGTTTGGTTTTGCTGAAGAGATGGTCCACATGATATGCTTCTCCAAGATGTGTTCGACTACAATCACGATCTCGAGTGCAAGCGAAGGTTTATACATGCTTGGGGCATGGTAAAGAAGGCAAATGAAGACTTTGGGGCACCGAACTCCATTCCTTGGGAACCTTACCTCAAATGAGTGCGAGCTCGAGCTCAAAACCTCATGATGCCATTCACTTTGTTTACAGTAATTATGGAACTGTTGCATAGGTAGTACCTATCTTTGATTCTCCATCACACATACCTCTACGATTTTGAAGACTTGAAGATCACAGATTCAACTAAAGAAGAAAGGATACCTTTGAAGCTCGGTGTTACATAGCGAGAAAGAAAGTTTAGAGTTGACCAAGGCTGCTTCACGAGGCGAAACATCAACGCTTACTCCGGCACGAGAGGAAGCATCCATGGGAGACTTAGAGCTTTAGGATGTTTATGTTTTCTTTTATTGTTTTGAACTATCTCTTGTACTTAAAAAGAAAAAAGAGGAATAATAATGAGAAGTACTAACAAATGCTCATTGCTTGTTTAACAAATTTAAATCTCTTAGGTCATGAAAACATTGCATTGCATTCGCATAAACATCGCATAGCATATCATAACATTGCATCAGGTACATTGGAGATTGGTTTTCTCATTTGCTCGCTATTTATTTTAGGAAATGGCTCTTGAACGATTGTCAAGGATCTTGGGGCTCGAATATAGGTTTTGGATGTTCCTGACTTGGTCCAAGGCGAAGATCTGAAGAAGCTCGTCAACAAGAAGAAGAAGAGGTTGTTGGTCTCCTCAGCATGGGTAGCGTTTCAAGGGGTCTAAGGTGGTAGGTAGTGAAGCTCTCTGAGAGGAAGTGTGTATCGTGCAGGGGAATGCAAGGGTGATGAAGGTGGCGGGCCAAGGAGGAGAGGATCGTTGATTATAGCCACACTCACGATGAAGATGACAAGTACAAACAACTTGAAGGCAAATCACGAATCTTGAAGATGTCAAAATTTGAACTTTGATGATCGAGTCTTGTTCTGGTGTTTGATTCCTCCCAAGTTCAAAGTTCCTACTTTTGCCAAGTATGATGTCTCTCCTAAGTCATTTGAAATCCTAATATCGGTACAGAGGAATGGCCAGTATACATACTTGGAGTGACTTGGTGATGCTTATCTACAGAATATGAGTACTGATCTTTTGAATTGACACCCACGCGTGCAACTACAAAGCATATCTATGGGTCGTGACGAGAAGTTCAGGGTATGCTCGAGAAGTGGAGAGATCTGGAGGCGGTTCACCACCCTTGTCCAATAGGGAGTTGGTTGATATGTTTATGAACTTGGCGGGGCCCGTTCTTCATCATCGATTGGAAATTCTTCATCCGGATTCACCGAGTGATATTAATGAGCGCATTGGCTGGTATCAAAGTGGGAAGATCCATGTAGAGTCATCTTAATCTTTGAAGAGATCTTTGGTGGTAAGAAAGAAGCTAATCGTGTATGGTCGAGAAAAGCCGAGCCAAGACCGACCGCTCAATGCAGGGGGGTTGATCTCGATCCTACATCGGCACAACCTCGGTGAGACAGCGGCAGGCCACGAAGGGTTTGAAGATCAACATGCCATTGTCATGAGCCTTGCAACACATGTTGAGCAGCGGTAGATAACAGGGGATCCTCCTCGAATGTCAACACTTCCTCTCAGTACAATCCTAATGCTAAGTGTGCTTACCATTCCAATAGCCGGGCACGACAGCGACAATTGTTGGGCTCACGAAGAACAAAATTCAAGATATGATTGAAGCTAAGCGATTGAGTTTGATCCTCTGTTGAGACTCAGAGATGTGATCAACGCCTATGCCTAACCATGACAAGAGTTCAATCTTTGTTGGTGGCGACACTTATGTTTTCAACATAGATGACTTGACCATTCCTCGATGGTTGTTAAGAATTTGTTGCAAGCGGTGTCAATCTAGGATGCCCGGAGGATTGTCGTTGGTGCCATCACGCACGATGGTTGTGCTTGGTTGAGAAGGCGTGTTCGGTGCATGATGGATAACCGTGAGATACTATTTACGAAACCACATGCGGTTGTGTGAAGAAATGTCTAAGTTGAAGATCGACAATGCGAAGCTGTACCATCAGTGTGGGATACCTTGGGAGCCAAGGGAAATATGATTACATGGTGAAGTACACGTCACGAGTTACAAGATTCCTATTGAAGATGTTAAGGCGTGGGATGGGGTGGCGATTTCCAGAAGATTATCTTGATGTTAATACAATAAGGTTTCCTCCGGCGATCCTGTGCCTAGGTGGCACCTCATCATCACTTCTCCGAGGCCGGTTCGTATTCCTCGACAAGCTATTCCACGGAATTATGGGTGATGTTTACTATCATGGCGTCAAGCGAGACCCTCCGACAATTGAAGATCTTACCATTGGGTTTCTATTCGACATCGACAACATCACGGATCGGTAAAGTGACGGAACCGGAAGGGTATTCTCTCGAAGATCTCTCCTCCAAGACAACTGCGACTCGACTCGCATTCCGACTACTCAATCACTATCGGCTAGAGGAAAGAACCCGTTGACTCATCTGCTCGACGGAAGTACCAAAGGAAGTTACTAAGACACCTCCAAACAAAAATGGAGGAAATTACGAAGATCATCAAGAAGAGTGATTACAATGTTGTGGAGCAGTTGGGGAGAGACTCAGTCCAAGATCTCCATGCTTGCTTTCTGCTCTTGTGCTCCGAGGCTCATGCTAATGCCTTGGTAAAGTTTACGAAGAATGCTCATGTACCGCAAGACACTACCACCAGTTCGAAGTTTGTATTGCTAGCACGCCAACAACGGCTGGGCTTCGATCTTGATTTAACTCTGCAGGAAACATAACAAAGCCTTGCATCTCATTGAATGCAGGGCACTACATTGTCTCATGTTTTGGTTGATACGGTTACGCTCACGAATATCCTTCGAGTTGCTTTTGATCGGCGATGTCGAAGGGTTGGTTCGAGACCAGTGACATTATTGTAAGAGCTTTTGATGGTTCTAAGCGCCGCAGTGCTTGGAGAGCTCTTTCTGCTGTTAAAGTCGGTTCCCAGACTTTTGACTCTACTTTCTTTGTCATGGACATTCGTCCGACCTACTCCCTACTTGGGCGCCTTGGATACATGGGGCAGTAATCTACCTCGAGTTGAAGTACCGGTGAAGGTTGTTCTGAGTGTGGTGAAGAAGAATATAGTGGGTCATACGGTCATTCCGCTATCTCGAGATGGAAGGAGAATTCTTTGAAACTCCTGTCGAGCTTTTGAAACATTACCAGTCACGCTGTTGACTCTCTGTCACTCTGAGGTTACACAAGTTCGCCTAGGATGGCCTCATTGAAGATGCTCAGCTCTTGTTGAACAAGGAGGTAGTGCTATTTGGGTCGACTCACAGTCTTCCTTTCAAATTTGACAAAGGCGGTTTAGGCTTCACTATCAAGGTCGAAGATGATGCGCATGAGCGTGCGGCCAGCTTCCTTTCGCATCGATCAGTGGAATCCATGCCATAGAAGCGGCGACAGCGACTTGACATCGGCAGTGGATCTTCCCACTCATATCAGGGCTCGACAATTGGAAGCGAAGGCCCATACCAATCTCCTTTAGTCGGGAGTAATTGCTCTTGTTTTGTTTTGCTTTTCGTGTTTCTTTATGTTTTGAACAATAAACTTTGAAAGCCCGATGCCTTGCGGGCATCATGGCTCGTTCGAGGGTTATTATCTGTCGTTTGCGTATTTTCATTCAATAAATCGTTGGACTTTTGCATTCAATTGTTTGTTTTCTTTCTTTTACTTTATCACCCCTTCAAAAGCTATGTGTTTCTTACACACCGTGATACCTGCGAGAATCACTCCGAATCTAGTTAATAACATTATGCTAGTGCTAAATATGACTTGATAATCCGATCTACCAAGCCGAAGGCGAAAGTGAGGAAGATTGTGAAGTGCCGGAGAACTTTCGGTGATCACAAGAAAGAAGCGAGTTATCTGACCACACGAAGAGCAAGTTGAGGTTGTGAATTTAGTGCTGCGAAGACAAAGAGATCAAGATAGGAGCGGGTCTTGAGCAGTGTTAAAGAAAGGTTGGTTCGGATGCTACGAGACTATGTTGAGGTTTTGCTTGGTAAATACGAAGACATGCTGGTTTGGACATTGATATTGTGGTGCACCGATTGCAGCAAAAGAAGGTTTTCTCGGTGAAACAGAAGGTTCGTCGTATCGTCCGAGATGTCGAGAGAAAATCAAAGCCGAAGTTATGAAGCGGTTCAATTGGTTTCTTAGTCACCACTATCGATGGGTTGCAAATGTGGTACCGTGCCTAAGAAGGATGGTAAGATACGAATGTGTATGGATTACGAGATCGAACAAAGCGAGTCAGAAAGGCGATTTCCCACTTCCTCGTATTGATGTTACGGTTGACAACACCGCTCGGCATAAGGTTTTCTCCTTCATGGATGGTTTCTCAGGTTACAATCGGATCAAGATGGCTCGAAGACATGGAGAGACTACTTTCGTTACGGTGGGGCACTTTCGCTACAAGGTTATCTTGATTCGGTTGAAGAGCAGCGCCACTTATCGATGCTATGGTGACATTGTTTCATGACATGATTCATCACGAGATAGAGGTCTACGTCGGCGACATGATAGCTCGATCGGGTGAAGAAGAACATCTAGATCATTTGCGGAAACTATTTGTGATTGAAGAAGTACGGTGAGACTTAATCCTAACAAGTGCACCTTTGGAGTCGGATCGGAAAACTCCTAGGGTTTGTTGTCGATGGTAAAGGTATTGAAGTTGATCCCGCCAAGGTTAAAGCTATTCAAGAGATGCCAGCTCCCTGCACCGAGAAGGAAGTCGAGGAGGTTTCTTGGGCCGATTGAACTACATTGCCGATTCATTGCACACCTAAGCGCTGCTTGTGAGCCAATCTTCAAGTTACTTAAGAAAGATCAAGTAGTGGAATGGAGCGATTGCGGATCGCTTTTGACAAAATCAAGGATACCTCAGAATCCTCCTATCACGATGCCTTTGAAGGAAGACCTCTTATCATGTACTTGGCGGTTAGAGAACTCAATGGGGTGTGTGTTGGGGCAACATGGCAGTGCAGTCGAAAAGAGCATGCAATATACTACCTTAGCAAAAGTTTACCATTTGTGAAACAAGATACTCAGACTCGAGAAACAGCGCTTTGGCTTGGGCTGCTTGAGCTAAGGCGATATATGTTGACTCACACTACTGTTTGATTTCAAGATGGATCCGATAAGATACATAGTAGAGCGACCTCGTATGCATACCAAGAATGTTGTGGCTCGATTCGTCAAGCATAATCTTATCATCGGTATGGCACTCGAAAGGATTATCACGAGATAACGGTTCAAATCTCAACAACAAGATGATCACGAACTACTGCAGCATTCAAGATCAAGCATCACAACTCTTCTCCTTATCGACCTAAGATGAATGGCGCGTTGGAAGCCGCCAACAAGAACATTAAGAAGATTATCTGAAGATAACGTGACTTACAAAGATTGGCATGAAATGTTACCATTTGCTCTTCATGGTTATCGCACTTGACCTGAACATCAACATGGGCAACCCCTTCTCTCTTGTCTACGGTATGGAGGCCGTCTTACCCATCGAGGTTCGAGATACCTCAACGAGTCCTCCGGAGGCGAGTTAGGCGAGGCGATTGGGTCCAGACTCGCCTTGACCAGTTAATTTGATTGATGAGAAGCGACTCGCATCCATGCCGTGGAAGATTTATCGAAGCGAATGATCGGAGCATTTAACAAGAAGGTCGAAACGAGTCTACCAAGTCGGTGATCTAGTAGTCAGCGCATCATTCTTCCAAGGTGATCGGTAAATGGACTCCCACCTATGAGGGACCGTTTGTGGTCAAAATAGTGTTTCGGTAGACTATGATACTTAGCACCATGGATGGTGAAGATTTCCCACACAATGAGCGGAGACATAGTCAAAAATACCACGCATAAAGAGACCAGCTGGGTCGGTGGCCTAGGCAAAAATAAGGGCATCTGGCGAACCAAAGGTTCGGGCAAAATTAAGGATATATACAAAACATGTACACCGGTGAAAACACGAAAACGGCTTGGGCAAAAGGTATCCGGTGGGCGCAAACCGAAAGCGGTCTAGCAAAAGTTAGGGATTTAAGCGTCGACTATGTCTCTTCCGGATCATACGCTTTCGGACTACTATCGACATTCAAGGTTCGAATGGCGAAGATTAATTCACTCACTCTTAAACAGGAGATGAGATAGTTGAAATATATGAGTACTAGCATAGTTGGAACTTAACGAGATTGTTTCCGATAGCTTTTACCTTTCTTGTGTACAAACTACTTGGCCATCACACTTTCAAATAAGCATAAAATTCTTTCTCTTTACAATTTTTGTTGTTGTCGTTTGCAATAAGTCCAACGTTTGCTTTGAATGACTATCGCATTTGACAATAAAATCTAATCACAAACATACGAAAAGTGGACATGCAAAGTACTTTTCGGTTCCGAGGTGGGATGAGCGAAAGTCAACAAATAGTTCCCCACAAGCATAAAGGTGTCACCCACAGCACACCTTCCCGGAGTATAAAGGAATCTGACAAATCCACTCAAGCGAGCAACGTTACATCATCTCTAGCGATAACACTTCATCCCAGGGATATTTCTCAATCCTCCCCTTCTCCGCCAGCGGTATCCGGACTCGAAACACAGTCGGATAGTGCATCGGAGAAGCGTACACCTTTTATTCCCGGCCCGGAGATTACAACGGACTCCAGACTCTTCTGGCCGGTCTCTCGGCAATTATCAAATGCTCTCGTGAGATCTACACTGGATCCCAGTGGGCGCCTCCTAAATTTCCTCGGCGGGATCTATATACAAGGTCCTCCAGATCGTCTCCAACTCTCCTCGGGGGTCTATATATGGGATCTCCGACAAGCGCCTCTCAAATCTACCGTCCTCAACAATGTCTAGACCCAAGACTTGGTCGGATAGTGCATCGGAGAAATCGGGATATCTTTCTTCTCCTTCAAGGGGACTTCCACTACTCAATTCCCAAGCGATGAAATCTTCAAGCAGAATATCCATCTTCTTCAAGATGGATATGTTTTGAAATATCACAACATTCATCATTCATACATTTCTCATAAAAGTCATAATTCATGCATATGTCATTCATATACACTTTGTCATGCATCATACTTTGCATAAGACTAACAAATATTCTATCAAAGCTTTTCTTGTTTTCTCCAAAAGCAGTATGATCCTTAAGCGTAAGCAGGTCCGAGTTAAGCCCGGGCCGACGGAAAACTATCAAAGACCGCCCTATAAGCAGAGTCGAGTTAAGCCCGAACCGGCGGGAAAACTATCTGAAAGACCACTTGGTTGTCCTCAAGCAGTGGTCGAGATTAAGCCCCGAACCAAGCGGAAAACTATCAAAAGACCACCTCTGTTTATCCTCCGATAACAAGCAATGGATCAACACCCGAGATGCAGAAGCTATCACATTCTTGCCAACTACAATCTCTCCCGGAGTAATCAACACGAAGATTTATTACGATTATCAGCAACTCTGAGTCTGCGTGACTCGATTACCTTGGATGGCATCTTAAGCCCGTCTCCGAGCTATTTGTCAACATCTCTTCACTTTCGAATCTTGCATATGGTTAAAAATCAATACGGACCAATAACTTCATTCAAAAGTGAACACGAAGTCTAACGTCGACTCCTTGGATGGCATCTTAAGCCCGTCTCCTCTCCATTCGAAGCGTCTGATCAACATCGACTCACTCCCGGCGACCTTTCTAGATGGCATCTTAAGCCCATCTCCGTCGGCTCTCCTATTAACAACCTCGAGTCTAGCGTCGACTCGCTCCCAGTGAGCCTCAACTTCTCAAATGGCATCTGGCCCATTCCGCATCATCCAACGGTCGCAGTGCAAATTTTCGGGTGTGCTGGGTGTTCAATCATCTTCACCTCCGGTCGCGAAAGACAAGCATGTCAATCTAACCTTCCGTACAAGAAGATTGAGCAGGGCAGTATCATACCCCAAATTTGCCCTCCATCTTCTCAAAGATTTCATACATCCATACTCGAGGATTCCTCGAGAGTTGATCGGACAAACTCTCTCTGACAATCAACCCAAACTAGGGTTTGGTATCTCTCAGTCAAGATGGATTTCCAACATCTCCATGGCCTTCATGCCTCCTCATATGCAAAGATTCTCCATGTCAAGTTTCAAGCCTCGCAAGTCAAGTTTCCTCGGTGATTGCTCGGATGGTTGAAAATCGGGTGTATTGGACAAAAGTCAACTGTGGTCAACATCTGATCAAAACTTCGATTTTTGGTCAACATCCTCATTTTGAAGTTACATTCATCATTTGATCAAGGGTTGATCATGATTCATCAAGAAAACTCAAGATTTGCCCAAAGTCGAACTTTCTAAATTAGGGTTTAGATGAAAAGTCAATGAACTTTGGTGATCATAACTTTCTCATACTTTCTCGAAATTTTCCACAAAGCTTGTTTTGAAGGAAATTCAATTCTCTACAACTTCATGTCTCACAAGAATGTCAAAAATGCTTCATTTGAGAGGTATAGCTCAAAACATTCTGGTCATTTTCAAAGTCAACAAAAGTCAACTTTTGTTTTGAAGATATATTGAGCATGGTAACTCAATTGAGATGAGACCAAAGACATTGGTTAGAGGACTCTTAGAGCTTTCCAAAAGTCCAAGAACACTCAAAAATGTGGAAAATTGAGCAAGATACACTATTCGGAAGTTGGGCAATTTTGGACGATTGCACAAAAGGACATTTTGTCAAATTGCAAAATTTTCCAAATGGGCCTATAATCTTTTGATCAAACTTGTTCATGATGTTATTCTTGACCCATAAATGCTTGGCATTGGTGATTTTCTATTTTCATGATTTATATTTGAATTTTACAACATTTAATTCAAAAATAAATTGTGTAAAATATGAAAATTAAGTTTCTTTTTCAAATAAGCTGGATTTATATCTCTCTTAATGTCCAAGAAAGCCCACAACCATTACCAAATTCGTGGCTCATGCTTATGGAAGGAAAAAATCAAGTTTTAAAGAAAATTTGATTTGAATTTATTGAAAAATATTTGCACATTCAATTTCCAATCTTTTTCCTTGTTTTCTCTTCGATCTCTTCATAAATTGCAATGATACACACAAGCCAAAGGACGAAACCCTAACCCTTAAAACCACCCAAACTCTTGCAAATTTTTTCAAGAAACTTTGAAAAATCGAATTTTATTTCCAGCCTTTCTCAGCCTCTTCCAGCCATCCAAACGTGCTCAGGGGGTAAGTATGAGTAAGAATACATCATTGGTATTGATCAAAGCAAGCTAAATCGATGCATACATAATCATACATGTTCAAATTTTTCTGATTTTTGCACTTTACTATCCTGCGTGTATCCATTGATTCTAACGTTTTCATTGTGTTTATAAGACTCTATAGGATGGATCTGGGCAATCGTTCATGAGTTTGAACGTCGGAATCATCTAATGCCATTGTTAGGGTTTTGGAACTGTTGAGTTTGATGGTATTTAGAGCCACTTTGGGGCAAACCACTAGCACCATTGGGTTCGTGGACCCGATTTAGGGGTAGCTTTAATCGATCCTCGAATCCATCTATTTTGCGGTTAGCGGATCGGGCATCCGGAGAAGATGGCCGGAGCCCTAACTCGTGACTCGGCGTGGACCGGCGAGGAGGCTGCGTGGCATAATGATGTGTTCTGATTCGCTCATTCAAAATGACTGGGGTCCACGCGTGCTGACTTTGATTTTCAAACATCCCTGACGCGTCATCATTCAAATGCATTTGTTTTTCCCTTCAGAAACACCAAGTGTCAAGTGGCGTAGTGGTAGAAGCAAGCAATCTCAAGGTTTCACTCCCTGGTCTCCAGTTCGAACCTCACAAGGGACCTGGTTTTGTTTTCTTTTTCAAAACTTGCATATTTTCAACTATTTTCATATTTCTATATTTTTAATATTTGCATGCTATTTTAATTAATTTCCACATTTTATTTCTGCATTAAAAAATTACCAAAAACATTTTTCTTTTTGCATTATTTTCATAAAAATCTTTATTTAATTTAATAAATTAAAAAATATAATTTTTGCATGCATATTTATTTTATTCTTATTTTAGCATTTAAATCATTATAAATTGCATTTTAATTATTAAATCTTTCCCAAAAAATTATTTTAATATATTTATCTTATTTCCAGCCTATGTTAATTTTCTCATATCAAAAATTGCATTTTTTCTAACATTTCATCTTATTTCGATTTACGTCGTATTTTAGATCTCTTAATCTTTCACGGGTTGCACCGATTCGGACGTTTTCCTTTATCGTTTTATTTTTCCAATAATGTAGCTTGCTCATGGGTTGTAATAGTTTAATCTAGGGTTTTATTTTCATGAAGTTTAAATTATGTATACGCCCCAAGCCATGTAATAGCGTGGGACATTTACCTTTCCGCGCTTTACATTCGCATTTTACTTTTCGCACCTTTATCAATTGCTAGTAACTAGGCGTGTATGACAAGACTAAAATTAACATAGCTCACACTAATCTTCAAGATAAAATATCTGAATTTGACACACTTCTTTCACCCCTTTAGGGTAATTCTCTCCGATGCCTTTCGATTCAAAATGGTCATGTCCCTCGAGCGTGGGGTATCCTAGCACCGTTGCCTTCCAAACAAATCATCATAGTCCCTTGATACAAAGATCATAAGACCCACGATGTCGCTTCCGAATACATGATCTTGACCCTCGATTGTCGCCTACGAAAATGATGATAGTCCCCGATATGTGCTAGGATACTTCCTACTGAGTTGCTTTCTATGACCATCCGATGTCCCTTGAATGTCCGCTTACATCCAGAATGGGTTACCTACCAACTAATGGTATGGCTAGCGCTATTCTAAAGGAATGTAGAAGTACAACAAAACGACCAATTCTGAGTGGGTAAATAAGTCTTTTAGTTGCTTGCTCTATCAAATGCTTTTCACACCACACACTTTTTTTCAAAATTCAAACTTTCTTTTCAAAAACGAAACATTTCCGAACACTTTGTATACACTCCTACATGAGTCATTACAAAGTCAAAGCGAAATGCCTTTTCCAAAACATTTTGTCAAACACACAGAAAGCAAATTTTAAAAAGTTATCTAAGAGCAACTAAGAGCCCGTAGATAACTACGGATGAAAAGGGGTGCTAATACCTTCCTTTTCATAACCATTCTCCGAACTCGAGAATCTAACGAAGGTCTTTTACATTACTTTTACCTTCCCTTAATTGGATAAAAATAAAAGTCGGTGGCGACTCTTGCTATCCGCACATTTGGATACAAAAATCCTACAAAGTCAGTTCACCGTATCACAACATCAAGATCATATCCCAAAGGATACGGAAAAGGAGGTCCGAGCTCCTTTAACTCCATAAAAGAATGTTGGAGTAAATAAGTTAGCAACTCACTATGAGGCATAGGGATTGGATCATGCACTTTTCTTGGCCTTATCATATTCTTCCTACCTCGATGTTGACGATTTCGTCGATAAGTTTGTTGTCGAGGAACATTCTGGGGGGCATCTTTGAGCAGGTGTTTGACGAGATAGTTAACATATATTTGTGGAGCACACTGATTAGAAGTAGATTTTGTCACCTGATTAGGAATATGAAATGGAGGGTATGCAAGAGCTTCCTCCTCGTCCTCGAAAATTGTACTTGCCTCTTGATCGATTTGCTCTAGAAATTCAGAAATAATAGCAACATCCTGACTATTACCCATCTTGAGACCACGCTCAATTCGTTCCCCTACCACAAACAGGTGTGAAAATGTAGAAGTACATCCAACAATCAGATAGGGGCCTCGCAAGGTATTGGAGAACATCTCAATGAGTTCTCGTTCCAAAAGAGGAGGTTGAACTCTAGCAGCTAATTCTCTCCATCTGTGCATACTCTTTTGAAAGATTCTTCAGTCTTCTGAGTTAAACCTTGGAGTTGAATTCTGGTGGGAGCCATGTCCTTATTATAGTCGTACTGACTGACAAAAGCTTCAGCCAAATCCTTCCAACTTTGGATGTGAGTTCGTTCAAGCTGAGTGTACCATTCGAGAGATGCTCCACTGAGGCTATCTTGAAAAACGTGCATGAGGAGCTTGTCATTTTCTGCATAGGGAGCCATCTTATTGCAATAGGCTTTGATGTGAGTAATCGGACAAGAGGTACCCTTATACTTCTCGAAAGTGGGGACTTTGAACTTTGTAGGAATTTTGATACCGAACAGAGACCACAACTAGGGCGTCTAAACCAAGGGAATCACGACCCTCAATAACTTTCATCCTTTTCTCAAGGAGGTGAAGCTTTTTCTCA
Organism: Vicia sativa; assembly: GCA_021764765.1. Lineage (NCBI taxonomy): Eukaryota > Viridiplantae > Streptophyta > Magnoliopsida > Fabales > Fabaceae > Vicia > Vicia sativa. The sequence goes on from CM038793.1 coordinate 73,944,279, forward strand.
GATTCAGTCTCTTCAATTGGAAACCTGAAGGTGTTAGACGAAGACTCGAAGATGCCCTCACAGTGAGGAGTTCTGTTGACGTGCATTTGAACGGTGTTTTTGACATTTTGATCTGAAAGGGCCTCTCCACGATTAACATTATCACCTGGTGGATTAACATGATCAGTGGTAACAACCTCGGACCTTTGAACAACTCGTTTTAACTCTTCTTGTCCAATGGAGAGGTTCTGGATAATCTCCATGAATTGATCTATCTGGGTATCTATATGAGTATTCATGCGTACACTTTCACGAAGTTGATCCATGATGACGATGATGTAAGGAAATCAGTCTTGCAGTCTTGAGATTCTGAACAAGAAGCCAGGTTGAAATGAGTCCTCTGATTGAAATGAATGAAATGCATGATGATGCATGAATGATAAGAGAAATAAACTCTTTTGATATGATTGATGCAAATGGAATGCAACATGATGATAATAACAGGTTCACAGAGATGTGAAACAAGAAGGATGTTGGTAATTAGAACAACTTATTTAGGTGGGCTCCTATGATTGGACAGCTCTGAAGCTTACCAATAACCCCGAACAAGGTGGTTCTAATGTTTTGCTAAATGTTTCTTGGAGTCTCGGATCCCTTTTAACAAACACTATCATGGCGAGAGGCCTACGTGGCGATAATATATATAAGTATACCCCGAAGCGGCTCTTAACAGGATGCTCGAAATCCAAAATTTGAGCGTTTGGTCTCGGTTAGGACAACATGAACAAACTTAGAGTTATAGGTCATTTGTCCAAAGATTGATGTCTGCTGCAGCGGGCGACAACCTCCTTAAAACAACCAACTCTAGCGGGTCTTGGCCGGACCAACAAGACAATGGAGTCAGTGGACCTGGGCTCATGACCCCTCTATTCCTAAAGGTGACCTAGAAGCACTGGTAGTGGGCTTATCTATGTATCAATGCCCATGAATTCCCATCACAACAATATATCAACAAAATAATATACATAAAGTAAAGAGAATAATAAGCAAATAAACAATCGATAAGCATAAAGAAGAAAGCGATAAACAAACACACAACATCGAAGAACTAAACTAGGGTTGACTCGCTTAGTCAAAAAGATTTAAAAAAAAACATCCCCAGTGAAGTCGCCAACTGAAGCAACTCGATTTTCAAAAATCTCATTTAAATGAATTTTCAAAAACAATGAAATCGCCACCTAATTTTATTTGTTCTAGAAAGAGCGGAAATATAGATAAAACCCACAACATCGGATAAAGCGGTCTTCAAGACCAAAAGATGGATTCGGTCGGTTACATAGAGGAAGGTATTAGCACCTCTTACGTCCATCGTTTCGATGGGACCCATTTAGTTCGAAATGTGTTTGTGTGTTTAAAGTAAAATGCTATCTTCTAATTAATGATCAAGAAATAAGAAAGAAAGCGAGTTTGTTTATTATTATTTTGAGTTTGACACGGTTTGAAAGCGTGCCTACGTATTCCCTCGTGCAATGGGAAAGTCAAAACTCCGTAGTTCTTGTTGAAAATGTCTTGGATTGTTTGTATTGATTTTAGAAGAAAATGTTTTGATTTTGATAATCGCATATAGAAAAAGGATTTGAATGGGTTGAATTGATTTTAATGGTAGATGACAAGTACCAAAGCGTCGATATCCTCTAACGATTCGATACTCGAGTTGGTGATTGAGGTCAACGATCTTCTCTCATCAAAATCTTTATTATGAAAGGGTGAGGTGAAACAAAGTTCACTTTTATTAAGTGTTATGGAATAAAGTATTTAAGTCATTGGGTTACCCTCTAATGGCCCAAATACTTTACATTTTAATTAAATCGTCGGGCTATCCTCTAACGATTTACTTAAATACCATAGTACCATGTTTTTTTTGTTTTATAGAAAAATTGATTTTTGAAAACAAATTCAATTAATTAATTTAATTTGAAAGTGTTTTATGAGTTTGATTGATTTTAATTGTGGATGACAAGTACCAAAACGTTGGGATATCCTCTAACGATTCGATACTCGAGATTGGTGATTGAGGTCAACCAATCATCTCTCATCCAAAATCTTTATTATGAAAAGAGTGAGGTGAAACAAAGTTCACTTTTATTAAGTGTTATGGAATAAAGTATTTAAGTCATTGGGTTACCCTCTAATGGCCCAAATACTTTACATTTTAATTAAATCGTCGGGCGAACCTCTAACAATTTAATTAGATACCATATCACTATGTTTTTTTGTTTTTTGTAGAGAAATTGATTTTTTGAAAACAAATTCAATTAATTAATTTAATTTGAAAGTGTTTTATGGGTTATTAGGAAAACAAGCGAGCCCATACAAAGTGGCTTTATGTATGCTCCTAAAAGTGGGACTAGCGTGACACTAGTATTCTAAGCGACCGATTGGAACAATCGATCGAATAGTTGTCATTGTAGAAAAGCCGAGGACCAAACTATAAATGTGTGCAAGTGTGCATTGTGTATGTTTACACTTCTTGATGAGGAGCCCAAGAGGAGGCTATGTGTTCTAATATGATAGCGTAATTAAGCGGTAACTAGAATACACAAGGAAATAAATCCTAAGCTATTACAACCCAATCGAATTAGTTTGAAAATTTGAATAGCTTTCATGTGGTGCAAAATTGTGCTCAAGTAGTCTTCAAGGTCGGATAAGGCTTGATGCATCGGATGAATACCAAATGAAGGTTCCTACATCATTCAAGATACAAACAAAACTATCTGAAGAATAGATATATTTGTGTTCGAATTCATTCGAAGGTTGAATTAAATTCCAAATTCAAAATTGCAACACAAAGATCATTACAATGTAGTTGAATTTATTTACAAATGGGTATGAATAAAGTTATAAGAATATCAATAATATGTATATTTACATACTAAATATAATAAAAAGTATTATGTATTTTATATTTACAAAAATAAAAAAATGACATTTACTAGATATTAATAATGGAACAACAATGATAAGAATGTAATTGGAAGAAGAAAAGTATATATGCTAAGGGGAAATGATGATCGGACTTTTCTTGGATGCCTTCACAACAAACAAATTGGTTAGTAGCATAAGTGTGATAAAATAAGATGAAATTGCAATAAATCGGAAAATGATTAGTAAACAAGGTATGAAGTTGGAATGAAATTAAATGAATGTTCATGAACAAAACGAAGAACTAAGCAATTGATTATTCAAGCATTTCAATTTACAAACGAACCAAAACCAAAGAGGTTCAAGCTAAACTTCATTTCGAGTTCAAAAGCGAGAAAAGCGATTCTGAAGCATGTTATAGCGATGAAACCAAAAGCAGGCAGCAACTTCTTACATTGTGCTCAATACAAACATCTCAAACAAATACTTAGCATAAGCAGGAAGCACAATAATAGAAAACTCGTCATTAGGATTCAACTCGAAATAAATCAAAATTGTAATGATGTGTATGGGCGATTCAAGAACCAAGCAGTTGAACATTCAAGTATGGTTATCCGTAAATGAAATAAAAATCACATAACCTCATGCTATTGTTCACTACAAGTTGAAACATAAAATTGAATTCTAAACACATTTAAACCACATGAACAGGCGGGCAGCAACCATTATCTTAAGAACGCTCAATATCGATCAAAATTGCATAAACTCAAAGGTAACTTGCATTATCAACCACTTACCAACCGGGCAGCCGCTATGCATATACAAAACTTACTCAAGAAAATCCTCTCAAAGAGATCCAAAGAGGTTCTTACCTTACGGTGTGATTCCATGACATCCAACACAAAACTTATGAATTGAGATCAACTCGAAACATCATCAAAATCACTTTCAAGTGAATTAAGCACCAAGACGAAATCAACATCGATACACAGTATAAACAAACTCATGGTTTTCAATTAAATTCAGAAAGCAAAACAAGATCGATTTGAAGTTTCAAACATGCTATTAGAATCGGACAGCCATATACACTTGTGCGTAGAAAATTGATTACAATTCAAACAAAACAAAGTCGGGCAGCCATTAATCCATCAATTTTACTCAAGATAAAACGACTTTTCTTGTTCAAATTCAATATAAAGACACGGCATGCTGCCCAAAGTTTCTCGGCCATAATCTACGTGAATATCAACATAGACATTTAAACCATCATTGAAACTTACATGGAATCCTCAATCAACTATTTACCAAAGAGATCGACAAAGTGAAATCGTCACGAACCAAACGAATGCTCCCAATATATGTGTTAAATGCGGTTTTGAAATTCAAATTACTTCAAGTTTCGAAATCGCAACACAATGAAAAATGTAACAATATGCAATTATAATTTTCTCGGTTAGATAGAACCTTGCGATAAGCGGCCTTATCGTTAAACCATCATCGAAAATAAAGTGGAATCCTTATCACAAATTCAAACAAAAACAAAAGTAGCATCGCTGCCACGTTTCTTGGTTATATCTTTCACGAATAGCGCGATTTAGATGTCGAACCATCATCGAAACTAGTCATGGAAACCTTATCTCAAATTCAATTGAAATTAAAAGATGAGAGCAACATAATACGCGATGTCTCAGGTTTCTCGGCGAGTTTCTATCGAATAATCGAAACAAACTTACCTTCATCGAAACCGATATGGAATCTTCGTGTCAAATCCAATCAAAATTAAAAATAAGCGAGAATAACATAATACGGGCGCCACAATGGTTCCTCGGTTAGAATTGCCGCGCAATAATGCGGCCTAGTCATCAAACCATCGGAACCAAACATAAATATCACTTCCGACTTAAATCAGTAGCACAACACCTTGTTACTAAACAAATTCAAATTCATGAAAGCAATTAACATGGTAATCACGCGGACTCGACACAAGCGAGCAAGTAAACCCGGTTTTGTTACAAATTTAAGCGATTATAGTTATACAAACAATGATCGACATATCGTTATCAATTAGCACGACTTCATAGCAACAATACTTTTATACAAACAATGATCGACCACATTCTTTACAAACAACTCGACCAAATCAACAATACTCACATTGTTATCAAGGGTTAACTCATGGCGGCAAGTCAACACAAGACAGTCAATATACCGGAGAAATTATCTCATATTTCCGCGATATCGGTTCACGATATATCAAATATGTATAAGGGCAAAAAAGTGACTTGAAATCTTACGAAGAGTGAAAACATGATAATGTGAGTGAACGAATCCGAGCTGGTGCGGTGATGTTCTTGCTTGCGGAATCAATGAAGAAGCAAGTTGTCGTGGAAAGAGACGGAGGTTACGGGTCATGGGCTGTGATGTTTGAATGGAGGTAGCAGGCGTGTAGCGTGAAAGGAGAGCAGGGGAGTTTGTTGTCATTGGTTGATGGGTGTTATTGGTGAATTTGTTGTGTGAGCTCGGCGGTGGTGGTGAGATGTTCGACGGAATGTTGTGAGATGTCGAGGTGAGAGACGGAGGGTTTGAAGGTAGATTGAGACAGAGTGCGGCGAGAAGAAATGGGTGTTCCGGATGATGGTGTGAGGGAGGTCGATTTGGAAGATGAAGAGGAGATGTTCGGTGAGAGGAAGCAGGGGAGTGAGAACAAGCAGCGAGCAACAGAGGGAGTTTGGTGAAGGTTACGGTTTAAGTTGGAGAGAGTGACAGATGGAGGTCGCGGTTTGCTGATGGAGGGAAGCAGAAGTGAGTGGAGGGTTCGGCGGCGAGATGGAGAGTTACGGCGGGCAAGGTTGATGGAGTATGTACAGAGAGGGAGTGGCGGAGAGAAATGAGGAAGCTGTGGGCTGGATGAGGGTGAAACGGATGAAGAAGGGAGGTTGAATGGAAGGTGAGACGAAGGGTTGGAGAGAGGCGAAGATGGGTTCCTCCACAGAGGAAGATGATGTTTCTTTTTTTATAATTTTGTTTTTGTCAGCCTCCAATTGTTTCGTTTCAAATCTTTTCAAATTGGCCTCCCTTTCAACAGCAATTATAACATACATATATACTACAAAAATTAGGTTTAGCAATTTTTAAAAATGCCAAAAATACCCTTTAACAAAATGGGCCTCAAAAGTCCAAAAGATCAAAAAATAATCTACTCAAATATATTTTTGTTTTAATTTTTAGAGACAAAAATTAGACACCTAAAATTATTAAAAATGGTAAAAGTTCGGACAATAATTATCCGAAAAAATTATATGAGCATATTAAAATAAATTACAGGTATCAAAGATTAAAGAAAAATTATTGAAATAATTAAAATCGAAATAAAACGATAATAAAAAATACCTGATTTTAAAACACTTACGGTTAAAAACAAAACTTCGAAATGTATCGAAAATTAGAGATCACATTTTCATGATCTCGCGACACGTAGATTCATAAGCGATGAGTTAGAGGCAAAAGTTTGAAATATTTTCCCGCTAATTTTCCGCACAGTGTCGAATTGCTTTTAGCAGTCTGTTTGTAAAATCGAAATATTGATATCATCGACATATAATCAACTTAAAATGACACAATAAACAGGTAAGAAGATAAAAATGAATGAAGTAAAATGTCGGGTATTTTAAAACTATAAAACGATGCAAATGTCAATTTAAACTGACTTTTGGTCAATTTAAATACGACGAAATGATGCATATCACGATGAGCGAATAGTACATTTAATGTCAATGACCTAATGAAAGCGTATCACGGATGATTATGAAACCTAAGCCGAGATAAAATCGAGATAGGAGGCAAATTTTGGGGTGCAACAATTACCATCTCACTTATTAATCAACTTAATGATATATACGGTCCAATCACCTTGTTGTATAAAAAAACAACTCAACAAGAATATTACACTTCCAATAAACAATACTTAGTTAAGGCTCTTAACTAGGAACAATACTTAGTTTTGCTTAAAAGCTTCATCCACGAACAATAATCAACTTTTGCTTAAAAACTTGGTGAGAACATTATGTCTACCATAAGTATCAAAAGATACAAGGATGACTTACAAATACAAGAACGAGAGAGTCTCAAAACCTAAACCATTATTTTTACTCAACACCTAACAAAGTTAATTTGCACTAGGTCTTGGTCTTTCTTTTATAAGCTTTAGGAGTCTATGTGCTTCAGATTCTTAGTTCAAATATTTCTTGATCCACACGCTAAAAGATATTAGAAAATATTGCAAGATCTTTTAAATCTTGGAACACATCAAATCTATTGTTCGATTAAATCTTTTGACCTTCAAAATAGCGAGATTTATCCAAAGGAATCTCAGAAAAACAAATCAAATATGTTAAGAAAATACACAACAGCCATTGTTGTGTAACAATCCAGGATGTCTCGACATTTGTCTTTGACATTTTGCTGAAAAACACATAACAGTAAAATTGTTATGACATTTGATGAAGATGTTATAACATCTTCATCAACACCAGTATATAACTGTTCTGGACAGCTCGAACGCATTCGAGCATGTGGTTTCATCCATATGGTATTGTGACCAATTCGACCCTGCGACATCGCCATGGTGCTCCCCGCGAGCGTCCCCGCTATAACATGCCCGACATATATCGGACCGAGCGAAGCCTGCAGCCATCGCGCAGAACACCCGTCTTGAGCTAAATGCCCGACATAATGGTAAGTAGCGGTCGTGACTGCCCGACTTTGACATGGTCAGATCGGATAGCTATATTTGTGGACCCGCATATTTGACCCATATTGACCAATAAGAATCCTCCTACGGTATTATATAAGCCCTCGTATCTTTTGGGGCAAGGTATCTCTTTTGACCCTTAAAACACTCAAACATTTTCTACCCATATTTTCGATCATTTGCTTACTTTAGCATTAGAGTGCCTTGCGGGTATACCACCCTGTTCTGACTTTCTCGAAAGATTGTTAGTTGCTCGGGGTCTCCATTAAGTCGTGATTCGGATCAATAGGCGGTATGTGGGAATCCTTCTTCCCCATCTTCATAGATAACATCTCCGAAGATCAAAGATAACCTTCAACCTCACAAGATGGTCGATCCTAACGACCATTCTCTTCCCAGCCATCCTATCATTTCACCGGTCAAGAAAATAGATAGAGCATTTTCCTCTCCTCATCACGAGGACACCAACAAGGATGGCAGAACCGCGTCCCCAGATCCTGAAGGTACAGTGATCGGAAAATAGCAAGTGTACTATTTTGTCGATGTAGTTTTAGTGATTTTTAACTCACGAATATCGATCTCAAGGATTGCAAAGCAAATACGAAATATCAGTCTTATCAAGTAGACAAAAACTAGAAGTTTGTTGTTTGAAAAATTCTCTACACAAGACAATGTAAAATAAGTAACTTTCTTTTAATTAAACAAGCTAGGGGACTGGTTCGGTCAATTTGGCCTATAAAGATTATTATTCTCAATTTCTTTCAGAAAAATCTATGTTACTTCAATTATCAACCTCTATAGTGTTCTTCCTAAGTCCTTAGAGAAAAACCCTTGAACATGCAAATTAATCCCTATACCCAAGAAGAATAATAATGCAGTCAAGTAAATCAATATCAAGGTCATATATGATAATCATAGGGTATCCCTAGTCCTAGGAGATATCTACTATAACCAAATTATACACAAACCCTAACAAATATAGTCCTATATTCATCAGTCATAAGTCAATCTCAATTGTTCCGAAAGAGAATGCATAAAATCATTGTATAATTAAATTGAAGAAACATAATATCTGAATTGAAAAACTAGGGATTCATAATCATTACAAGATCCAAATTAGAACCAACCCCTAACAAGTGAAATTTAGTTATTCATAGAATTCAAGATTAACAAATTAAAAGGAATTGACATTACAAGAACTTAGACTTTGATCTTCAATGGTGACACCTTGAAGTTCTCGTCGATCGTCACCTTGCTTCTCATCAATTTTCCTCTAATCTCTATTTTCTCCAATCTAAAGATCCTCTAATCTCTATTTTCTTCAATCTAAAGATGTCTTTATAGTGTCCTCTCCCTCTTTGACCAAGTGTCAAAAATACCTTAATGAATTCACTTGGATGTACAAAAATCGAAATTTGAATCGACAGCGCTCCATGCACGGGCGTGTTCCTGCCTACAGGCGCCCGTGTTGCCCTTGTCTAAACACACTTGACTCGCTTGATCAACACGGTCCGTGTTCCTGCACGGTAACCGTATGCGGGCTGTTCGGCACAAAATCCACTTTCAGGCACTTTCAACACGGGCGTGTTGCTGCTACCGAGGGCGTGTTGACCTCTTAAAATTGCTTTTAGGCCCATTTCATCCTGCAATGCGCCAAAAGTTCCTATTCTCCCATGTATCAACCTGAACATCAACACTACCAAGCACAACATAAAATGGTACTTTTAACACTTAAGGACAATAAGACACAAAGACATCACACAAAAAGAAATACGAAAACTTACTCTAAACATACGTGCAAATACCGTTTAGTGTTACCAAACTATGAATTCTTGTCGGAAAAAGTTGCGAAAACTTACTAGAAATGGTGACCGATCATACAGCCGATCAAGGCTTCTTGGACGATCCAAAATCCAAGAATCCATTCTCTGACCCCGCCGGGTTTCAACCAATAGTCCTGCCGCCCATCAACACAGATCAGTCATTGGTCGCTATCTTGTCAGTCCTCAATTAGACAAACAATGTCCTTCTTCAGCAGGGCCAGCGCATAGAGGCTCTAGAAAGAAACCGCCCCTCATCTCCACCTTAGAGATCCGGGGTTGTCATCTCCAGAAGCCCGTCACCAAAGAAGACAGCCCAAAGGGAGGATCGCTCCGATCGTTAGAATAAGAGGGGATATTCCCCTCCTCACAAGAATCGGAAATCACCAACCCATAAAAGAACAAAGAACGAGCATCATCGCCCCCGCGATCACTATTCAACTCCAAGATCAAAGAGGACCCGTCCCCAAAGACCACAACCGCTTCATCTCCCGTCTCAATAGGAGTGATGATGATGAGCACCACAGTCCGTTATGCCTGGCCATCATGGATATTCCCATCCCTCGGTGGAAAAGCCCCTCGCCTAGGCGATGCGGTACCACCGATCCAGCGAGCATATCGAAAACATCGATGCTACCTTTCGACTCTGAGAGTCCGTGGGGCCATAAAATGTCGCCTTTTCCCCACGACATTAAGAAAAGGAGCCATGGCATGGTACAAGAGCTTACCCGAGGGGACCATCACCTCTTGGAAGCACTTGGGAAAGCTGTTCTCAAGATATTTCACCGCCTCTCGGCGGCATCCCAAGTCAGAAGCATCCCTGGAAGCCATCATCTAGGGGAAAGACGAATCTCTTCGAGCTTACATTGAGAGATTCAATACAGAGGCCGTCCAAGTCTCAACCACGGATGACATGAAAAAATACCTGCTTGAAAGAGGCCTACGCCCTCGCAGCGATTTCACGAAGGCAGTAGGCATCGAGACTCCTCCCACTTTGGATGCTTTCCTCCTGAAAGCTCAGGCCTATATCCAATACGAGGAGAAAGAAGTTGCGAACTTCGCTCGTGATACCGACATCGACGCGGGCTCCAGGCGAAGATCCCTCGGCGGAAGGGAAGGCGAGAAGACAAACCTCGCGACACTAGAGGCAAAGTGCATTGGTCAATTCGTGACTACACCCTCACCACCTCGGAGGCGCATCCTCACGGTGCGCAAACTCCAATTCAAGCAGGCGAGATCGCTTTCCCGTCGGGGCGTCGGCCAAGCCGGGCATGGACAAAAGCAAATATTGTCGATTCCATCAAAGTCACGGTCACGTGGAGGCCCATCCATCTCGAGGATGCGATCGAGATCTTGATCGAGACGGACATCTCAAACAATACAAAAGAAAGAATCATGAAGGAAGAAGCACTTTCCTCAAGGTCGAAGAAGAAAAGCGGTGAGAATTCCTTCATGCCAATGGCCTTGAGTATAACCGGCTGAAGACTTCATCTTCCCGACATCGGCGTCCTCCGACCTAATTTTCCGTCCATAGCCCTTGGGAATCCTTTCCAGCGGACATGGTCATTTACGGAGGGCTTTACCAGAATACCATCGGATCGATCAAAGAAGATTCGGCGACCTCGTCTAGGCGAGCTCGACACAGGCGCCACCACGGACAAAACCAAGGTCAATCGATCGCTTGCGTTCTACAAGGAAGAACTACCGGGGCGCCCCAATTCCAACATTCCCTGTTGTACGCGCGGATGACCAACCGGCGTAAGGCATACTTGTCGGCGTAGGGAGTTTAGCGGACATCATGTATACGATTATTCAAGACCTTACGGTTGAGCAGACCCACGACTCCCTATCTTGGCTCGGATCTACAAGGTTTCAACGGTTCAACCGCCAAGCCATGGGGTTATGTCGGCCGATCGTTCTTGTTGGGTGGGAAAGCAGGTCGATCAAAACATAGTTCTTGGTCGTTGACTGCCTTTCCCTGTACCAATGTATCTTTGGTCGGCCCACCCTCGCGGAGTTGATAGTCGTGTCGTCAACCATTCACTTGAAGATGAAATACTACACCACCAGCGGAAAAGTGGCGACACTACACAGAGATATTCAGGCGGACAAATATGTTTGAGGCCTCAGCGAGGGCCTAGACTCCATCAACCTCCTCCCACTGACCAAAGGTAAAGTCACCCTTCCAGAAAGTTCTCATAAACCAGAGCCTCTCCCTCGGGCCGACACCATCGATCTCGACAGTCGCCTCGAGCCAGAGGATCTAGCTAAAAGAAGAAGAAAGGGAAAGGTTCCAATGGGGAGTTCGAACTTGTTCCTCTAGGAAACGATCCTAGCAAAAGTGTAAAGATCGGTGCGGATCTCCCCGCGTTAGCCCGCAAACAGCTCAAAGCATGCCTCAAAGATAATGCCGACCTTTTTCGCTGGGCTTGCCATTGAAATGCGGACTCGACCACAGGGTGCTGCCATCATCTCGCTATTGATCCAACCGTTAAGGTAGTAGCACAACGTAGGCGAAAGGAGTCCCGAGAAAACCGAGGCTACAAGCGGTACATTAGAGACCTCCTAGAGGCAAATTTTATGGAAGCCCAATACACTATATGGTTATCCAACCCTGTATTAGTCAAGAAAAGTAATGGAAAATGGCGAATGTGCATTGATTATTCCGATCTTAATAAGGCATGTACTAAGGATGTAACGCCCTGTTTTAATTAATAATTATATTATATTAATATTTTTCGAATTACCGATCGATATTTATTTTGCGACGAGAATATTTATATTAATCGATATATCAATTAATATATTTGGCGACGTTTAGTTCGGTCCGGTTTTATTCCGTTCGGTTCGGTAAAATATTATTCGGATCCGATATTTAATTCTCCGAAATTATTCTAATTAATTGAGTAAATAATATTATTAGATATTATTGGGTGTTAATTAATAATTAAGTTAGGGGTGTGGGGAGCAATTAGTGAGGATTGGGTTTTACACCCCTAGCTAGTAAGAAAACATAAATATAAAAATCATTTTCTTTTCATTTTCTTTCCATTGTGAACCAAAGCCAAACTTGGGTTTGAGAGAAAAAGAGGGGTTTGGAAGGAGAAGAGCAAGAACAAGAGCAAGAGAGAAGCTTGATGTTGGAGTTGTGGAATCAACATGAATCATCAAGCTTATGAGGTAAGGGGTTTGATTTTCCACTTCCTATAGTTAGGGTTTTGATACATATATTGTGGATTTGTGATGAAAATTGATGTTATGGTTTGAGTTGTGTGTTTGATTGTTTGATTGAAATAAATTAGAAGAGTTGGAATAGGAGTATGGATTGTGGGTTTATTAGGGGTTAGCTTGTAGAAACTAGGAGTATTGAAAATGGAAGAAACATAAGCTGAAAACCGGAAAGCAGACAAAGCGCAAGGAAGAAGATGAAGAAAATTATGGAGGATGTTACAATGGGGAGGCGCCACCTCCATGTGTGAAGTGACGTCCCCTTCTGAGCAACCGCCTTCCCTTAAAACCATCTAGGGCGTCCACCCTTGGGAGGTAGAGGTGCAATGAAATTTCTGTATCTGCGTTTTCCTTGATTTTCATTTCATCAAATACTTCTGCATAATTTTAAGAAATGGTTTCATTTGTTCAAATAATCCCAATTTCACCTAGTAGCAATTTATATCCATAAAAATATAATTAGGATACAAGTTAGCCGATTAAATTTAGAACCCGATTATGTTTTGATTTTCGATTTGGTAAATTCGGCACGATGAAAGTTGCTCGAATTCAAAAGAAATTGCGTGCTAGCTAAGTTCGACGTGTAGACGTAGTGGTGAGTTAGTTTTTCAAAATTACGAGTTTTCGGAACAACCGAAATAGGCTTAATTACGGTTAAATTGAATCGATTTCGTTTTAGTGGATTTAGGACACGTATGGACGATCCGATTACGATGTTGACGATTATAATTAATGCGGTTATTAGGAATGACTTATGACGATTATAGGGTTTGACTATTTTTACGTATTGAATTTAATGAATGAATCGATAATGATGTGGTGTGATTAAACATAATGTTTGCGGCGTATTAATTAATGAATACTTGATGATATGCGATGCAATGATATATGTCTTTGAACATGATGATTATATTGATGTTGTTAATAAATGCTTCGATTTGTGAATGCATGACTTTTGATGATGATGAATTTATTAGCGATGTTTTGCATAATGCAATTATGATGCGACGATATATTTATCTTGATTTGGATAAATTATAGCGATGTGGGCTTTATGCCAATTTTGATGAGCGATGATGATGTTTTGTGTTGTGTTGTTTTATTGTCGAGTCACATACATTACATTGGCGACGATGGGCTTTTATGCCAACGAGGCTTTGATGCCAAGTGTTCCTAATTATAGACAAAGCGGCGGGTACCACGCATAACATAGTCGTGTCTCATGGAGTCGGTTATGTTTATGTTTGAGTTGTTTGGCGTTGGGTTTTAATTGAATTGGCGATGTTGAATTACGATGATATATGATGTTTTGTGTGGTGATGATCTTTATGATAAACATGAAATGAATATAAATTGATAATTTCATGATAACTAGATGATGAATATAAATGATGAGTTTTGTGACGATTTAATTTAGATGAAATGCATAACGCCAATATGATGCGATGATGTTTTGCGGCGGGTTTTATTCCAAAAGCGGCGATGGGATTTAGCCAATTTGTGATGATTTTATTTATGTTGCTTATGTATTAGCATTGTTTGATGTGTTGTTTATGTTGCGTTATTGATTAGTGAAGTATTAACTTATGCGATTTTGTGGTGAGGAACGTTTATGTGTGACTATTTATGTTAATAAGGTTATAGAGATAAAGTGTAGATTATACACATTACAATGTGATTAAAGTAAGTGGGTTTTGGATATGTGTTGGAGTTGCACTTATTTATCTATACCCTTTATAATTCGAAACTATATATATATATATATATTTCATCATGCCTTTAATTATATGTTTTGGAGTATCTCACCTTTACTTGTTTCGCGTTACCTTTATATTGGTAACGTCAGGGGTTATGAAGATAGTCTATAAATTGCTATTATTAAGTCGGTGTCGGCTCGATCGTAGCTTTCGGGAGGAATTATTATGTTGTCTTGTTGTTCTTTTGTTGTTTTCCTTTGTAAATAAGAATCATGCTTTATGAAAATATAATTTATTAAGAAGTTTAATAAAGAAGATGTTTTGATGTTTTGAATCAATTTATGTTTTCAAGCGATGCTATGTATCCGAGATTTATACTTTAAAGTAAATAGTTTAAAGTGAGTTGTTTTTGAAGGTGTGATGCCTCAGTATTGAATTTGTGAAATTTTAAATTACTCTGATTTTTGCATATTAAACATTGGGTAATATTGGGATGTTATTAAGGACGCCTACCCTTTGCCCAGCATCGACAAACTCGTCGATAATTCAGCTGGTTTCAAATTATTATCGTTCATGGACGCCTATTCGGGCTACAATCAAATTCCCATGGCAAAAACAAATAAAATCTATACGACCTTCATGACCGAATTGGGAAATTATCACTACAACGTGATGCCCTTGATGCAGCGCCGAACAGCGCCAATGAATGATGAACAAGGTTTTCAAAAAAGAAATCGGGGATATGCTCGAAGTATATATGGACGATATGATCGTAAAATCCCAAGAAGAAGTCGATCATGCCCGACACCTCAGAATAGTCTTCAATCAAGCCAAAAGTGTCAAAATGAGGTTCAACCCAGAAAAGTGCACCTTCGGAGTTAGAGCGGGGAGATTCCTCGGTTTCTACCTCACCGAGCGTTGAATCGAGGCCAACCCCGACAAATGTCGGGCGTTCTCAAAATTTCCCACCCCAGAGTCCAAGAAATCAATCTAAATCCTCAACGAGATGTTAACCTCTCTAGCCCGGTTCATTGCGAAATCAGCCCAGCACGCACTTCCCTTCTTCAAACTCTTGAGAAAAGAGGTCGTTCGAATGGTCGGAAGAGTAAAGCAAAGCCCTAAACCACTGAATCTAACAATTCCAACCGCCCGTGTTGTCGCGACCAGAAAGAAACCTTATACTTATACGGCCGTGACCAAGGTCCGTCAACGCCGCTCATCAAGGAGACACAAGAAGGGCAAAGCCGTCTACTTCTGAAACAAAGCCCTATAGGGTCCAGAACTAAGATACCAGCAAATCGAAAAAATTGCCCTCGCACTAGTCTGCGCTGCCAGAAGACTCCGATATTACTTTTTGGCCCATACCATGGTCGTACGAATAGATCAACCCATCAAGCAACTTCTAGGTCGACCAGATATGGCCGGTAGGATGCTCAAACGGTCTTTGGAGCTGTCCGAATTCGACATCAAATACGAAAGTAGGAAGACCCTTAAAGCATAAGTCTTGGAAGACTTCGTGGCCGAAATGACATTTCCAACATCTCGGGAAGGAAGCGATCGTTGGACCATTTATGTCGACGGTGCTTCTAGTCCGTTCGAGAGTGGGGCAGTGATAATCTTGGAAAACGAGGAAGGAATCATCATTGAGGTTTCCCTCGCCCTCTCCTTTCCTACGTCAAACAATCAAGTGGAATACGAAGCTTTCCTCGCCGGTCTCCGGCTAGCCAAGGATATGGGAGCCAGAGAAGTCAAAATACTGACGGATTCGCAACTCGTAGCCTCTCAGGACCCTTCGTTTTAGGGGCCTACCAGAACAAATACTTAATAGCGGGCGTTGATTACTTCACCAAATGGATAGAGGCCGAGGCATTGGCCAAAATCACCGCCCAAAATATCCTCGCAACTTCTACAAGAAGAACATTCTAGCTCGATTCGACATCCCTGAGCCATCATTACCGATAATGGGGCGCAATTCACGGACAAAAACTTCCGGGACTTTGTGATCGCTGAGAACCGTACAACACCTTTGGCAGCCTCGACGAGCAGACGGGCCGAATGCCAGCGGGGTCATACTACGCGGTTAAGAAGGAGATTTGTGAATAAAAAGCGTGGGTCAAGGAGTTACACAACATGTTGTGGGCCTGTCGAGACAACACCCTCATCCAGGAAACACCTTTTCGCGTATGGGGCGAGGCCGTCATCCAGTTGGTGGCCGAACCGTCGGAGGATCGAATCTCCCTCAGCGTGAGATGAGCGATCAATCCTTAAGGGAAGAGCTCAATTTAGTCGGTCTGACGGGGCCCTTAGAAGCCTTACTCAAACAGGATAACCCTCCGATCGACATAAGGATCATTTCACAAAATTCGGCGTTGGAAGTCTAGTTCTTAAGCGAAATATGAAGAACCCCGCCGAGGGGAAGCTCGCAGCAAATTGGGAAGGCCCCTACCGAATCCGTGCTAAAACAGGGACATGAGCCTATTACTTGGAAAATCTACAAGGTGAACACCTCACCCGATCATGGAACACTGAGAAACTTAAACAATATTACAGTTGAAGCGGTCGACACATCTAGAAATACCTCCCCGACCCGACTCGACACCACACGCTCGCTCGGTACCAGCGTTTCATGGACACAGCGTATTTAAGGCCCCCAAGTCCATATAACCAACCAGGCCCCTCGCCTCGGCACGGGGGACTCAAACGAGCCCCGTCGCCTAAGTACCTCGCCCGGTAGAACACTCAGCTCGCGATGGGACGTTCATGCCACCAACCTGAGTTTTTAATCAAAACACGGTTATGACCAAGCCAATGATAGGTGGTCACTTTACGAGTATCCCCACAATCAAAGATCCTTACACAAACAAATAAGCGTTCCTTTCAAAAATATACTTGCAGAAATAAAACGAAAATGCTCATAATAAAGTACGGCTACAAAGGACCGAAATTATCATGGAGTTAAGCGGGGACTCACCCTTTACAAAATCAAGTTAAATCGACCAACAGTGGTGACAAAAATTACATAAGAGGCATCGCCCAAACAAACCAAATGAACAAAAATCAAACCCCTCGACTAGTCGACGAAGCCCAGTGATCGGTTGTAGAGGTCTAAATCGACAACCATATCTTCGATAAGGAAGTCGGTTTTTCTTATCACACCCCCGTCAACGAAGTAGTGAACCCCCATTTCCATCCGTTTTCAATTCCACCTTGGGATTGGTATGAACACTGCGACACGTTATCAAAAGCGGCGTAAAGCGACCACAACATCGTCATAAGCACATGAATTCGACATGAACTACCTTTCGAGTTCTAACCCGAGAACTCCATGGGCTCATTCTCATCGAGGCCATCTCCTTTTGCCTTGGTCCAACTTACGCTTGATTTCACGGGGGATCTTTTAGGGCGCGTGCGGCCGCTTCATAGCGATCAACCATTGCTCCGCGCTCCTCCGACCATCTTTTCCAATCATCCTCCGCCTTCCTCTCAACTTCCGTCAGCTTGGCCTTGATGCGGCGATTCGGCATCGAGGGACTTGGTTACATTCGGGAGTGGCGATCGCCATTTGAGGACCCTCGTCAAGTGGCGGCATCCTCACCCATGCGACCCTTTGTGAGACGGTCCAAAGCCTCGAGCTTAAGCTTCTCGGTGAGGGAGGGCGACGAGGCCTCGAATTTCTTATCTTGCCGGTGAGGGAGGAAGGACAAACTTTCCCATCTCTCTCCTTGGTTAAATCAATTTACCCTCGCCCTTTTAACATGGACGATCTGGGTGAGAGATGAAGTCCCTTGCGGCCAAAAGGCGACTTGCCGGACCAGCGCAGCCACTTTCGGCTCCGTCGGGGAGGTACCCTCTTTCCCTTTCTTCCTCATGGCCTGCCTAGCCACGCGCTCCATAGCCGGATTCATCTTATTTGTAAAACAAACACGGGCGCATTAGCATAAAGGGTCAAGTATACCCGACATAACAAAATTAAAAGGAACAGAAAAGCTACCCAAATATTCTCTAGGGTCCCTGGAGGCAAGGAGCTCCCGGACATTTATGAGACCAGCCTCGGAGATCTCATCCTCATCTTTATCGAGCGGTTTCCCCTTTACCGCGGTGAACACGGGAAAACCCGCCTAGCGAGATAATTTCTCAAAACCGACTAAGTCTTCAACACCGGCTCGCCACGAGCCCGAACATCTGAATCGGAGTCCTATCGAGTGCTTTTGACCACGAACTTGAATTTTAGACGAGTGCATACTTGGCTCCTTTGCTCGTTGTAACACGGGGTCCCATCCCTCAGTAACCCGGAGACAGTCCGGAACACATTGTGCATCGCTCGTTCGGATAACGGTCGAATTAGCATAAACCTATCCTTGAAGGCGGACAGTTCACGGAGCAGCTTTGAAAAGCATCTCGATTACGGTGCTTCAGCTTGAGTCCCGATGGACTTACCCTCTACCTTCGTCGAGCTCCTCACGAAGGCAAAAATGTAGAAAAGCAGTCCGGCGTAGCTCCACCTCAAATACTACGCACCATCTCGAGCGTCGAATAAATGCTATAGAGTTTGGGTGGAGCTGGGACGGGGCTAGTC
Source organism: Vicia sativa (assembly GCA_021764765.1). Lineage (NCBI taxonomy): Eukaryota > Viridiplantae > Streptophyta > Magnoliopsida > Fabales > Fabaceae > Vicia > Vicia sativa. Next base: position 73,963,251 of record CM038793.1, read on the forward strand.
GAAGATGGCAGAAGATCCCGATTTGGAACTCGGTGAAAGGGACCCTGAAACCTAAGTCTCGAAATCACACATCGCAGATAGGAATAAAGCGAGACTCGTATCTCGAGCATATCCGGCCATCTTTGGAAGGTACATGCACAGACCAGTCTCTAACACCTTTGGACAGAGCGTGCGAGCTCACCAGGGAAAATATCCCGTCAGGATCATCCAGAAATTGAGATCCACGTTTCACGTCCATGAGGCCCAAACCTTGGATCATCCTCGTCAACTTCTTGACTTCCATCGGCGAGGAACCTCTTGACCTCGGGAAGAGGGGATGCCATTGCTCTCCTCGGTGAAAGTAAATCCGGAGGGACTCCCTCGAACTCCACGAAGCCCGGGTACGAGGTAGGTCGCTCGTGTAACACACGAAAGTAGGAGAGGAGCAGGTGAGATCGACATCAGCGTCGACCACCCTTCCACCACTTGTCAAGTGAAGGGCTTCATTGGACAAGGATCATATCCTCGGCCAAAGTGTAACACCCAAATTCTACCGGAAAGTATATCGAAAATCGGAGTAATGAAAATTTTCAACAAAACATGGGATGCCACGTTTCAACATTAACAACACAAACGGATAAGATCGTAACACTTTTTGGTCGGAGAATCTCATAACAACTTGCAATAACTTTCAAACAAAATACTTTTTATTATTACTATTTGAATTCATAGTTATACAACAGATATATTATACTAATAATAACTTGAAACATGTTATTCAACTTTCAACATACTTAACAACTTTTGTTTCACAACATCACTTAGGATTCAACAAATTATACTAATAACAACAAGAGTCAACAATATAAACAACATAGATCAAGCGTCCTCCGAGTGTTACGTATTAGAGCAAAGACACCGACTCGAACTAACAGCTAAACCTTTGTTCTTCATTACACGTTACCCGTAGGTAACATCTATGAAGGGTGAGCTATCTAACAATCTAATAAATCATTATGATAAATAATATATAATAAATTTACATAACGTAAATCACCACTTATACTTATTCTCACAACCAACAATCACAGCGTAATATAATGACAACAATTTTTCCACACAACAATATTTATCACAACATATTCGTCAGCGTAACAACAACTCAACACAACTTAATAACAACGCCAACTTATAACAGCGACAACTTATAGCAACAACAACATATCAATAACAACACAACGACAATCACTAAGCGAATAATAACAATAACTTTAACTTGCGAATCAATATGTGACTCAACTATGCAAATGCAAATGGTACCATTTGGGCAGAACTCCCAACTTAAAATCATGCCGGTTTATCGAGGCATTAACAAGGCATAAGCCTTCAACTTTCAACTTGTCAATCGAAGCGTGGGTGAGCATAGCTCCAACATAAAATTGCCAATCCATGCCAACTTAATAATGCAATGTATGCCATGAGACCTCAACTTAAACAACAAATACACAACAATGCGGCGACAACAACAACATCATACAACAACTTAAAATATGCATCAATGACATCAACTTAGATCAACCTTTGGTCATTCGACCTACAACTTAAACATGTCAATAAATTGGGGCGATTCAACTTAATCAACATTGGACATATGCCTACAACTTCATCAACATATCAACAACAATTAATTAACAAGCGATAATTCAAGCAAACAACTTCTGTTTCATCACGACTTTGGCGTCTCAATTATTAATCCCATCACCACAAGCAACCAACTACCACATTACTACACAAATTAGCAGTTCACGACTCTATACCTAGAACAATTAATTTACTTCTACTACTATTTAATTATTAAGCATTACACTAAGTCAATTAATAATAAAACAACTCTAAAGGGCTAATACCTTTATCTTTAATTCTAGTGCTCACCCAAAACAATTAAGCTGTGACTCTTAATAATTTCAAACAACTCGACACTTTATTGACAACGCTATCGAATTGAAATTAACTTAAATTAATTAAGTAACCTAAAATAATTATCTCTATTTCAACACTCTTAAAATTAATTTTCTAATAATAGTAACTTATTATTATTCACTTAACTCAAATATTTATTTCTAAATCAAAACTCCAAAATATTATATTAATAATACTAAATCACTATTACTATTATTATTATTCTAATGAAATATATCAATGCTACTATACTGTTGATTCATTATGTCATAAAGGAATTCTATCACACTATATAATTCAACTCATGTGAAGTAATATCTATAGTAATATATCTATCATTATACATGTGTATCATAAATGAATATAGCATTCTAAGAAAATGTCGCACATATTTTCAATAGGCTAACCACACAAGAGAATCTATCATTGAATATCACTACAATATATACATATATGGCAATTTATATTATTAGTTATTATATTATTTTATACTAGTAACAAGATATATATATATATATATATATAGAATGTGGAGTTGATATTCCATACAAACCAAGTGCCTATACACATTGTATCTCTCAAACTGTCTCCTGACTCACAAGTGCCTACACCAGTTTGCATTCCCAATTAACTCATGGTGATGCTCATGATGCCTTCTGATGCTATTTTTCTTTTAATTTTAAATCTACGGTATGTGCATATCTTGAGCGGAAACTAAAATAGGTGCATAGGAATTAACAAGTCATGTTTATATGCATATATTGAGCAATCGAACAAAATTCTACACCTCAAAAACAATTACACATTTATATTTAAAAATTATCACCAAAATCTAAAAATTCCAAAACATAGAAAATTAAGGATTTAAATCTAAACATGTTTCTCACCAAATAGAACAACCACGAATACATAGTAGATTCTCCATTATCCTAATTCTCATACTACTCATCATACAACCCATTAGAAAATTAGAACCCCACCCTTACGGATTGAAGGTGCTCTCTGAGTTCGATTGATTTCGGTCTACAATTTTCTCACAGCGACAGTTTTCTCCCAAGCCTATTCCTCTTTTCTTCCTCTTTTCATTATATACTATTCTTTCCCTTTTCTTCTCCTTGTTTTCTAACAACCTCTACAAAAACCTAATTTCTTATTATTTATAATAACTAATAATTATATTTTTCTTATTGGACCTATTTCTCTACACCTCTCTTACTACTAATTTCAACCATCTAAGCCCAACAAATTATTCTAATTTTATTATTATTACTAATAGTCAACTATTATTATTATTATTATTATTATTATTATTATTATTATTATTATTATTATTATTATTATTATTATTATTATTATTATTATTATCTATTGGCTAGTCAACAATTAATCCAATTAACGCCTCTTATAATAATTTGATAACTCCCAACCGATTAATTCTAATAAATAATTTCTTATATAATTTAATTAAATAATTAATTAAATTTCTGGGCGTTACAAAAAGCCCTCTCTAAGACGAGGAACACTCCGACCTAGATCACCAAATACTCATGGCCCCGTTGGCGGCGCAAAAATAACGTTAAAAGGAAGGACTACCGTTTGGCAAGAATGCTATGAAACATAAACCCTAACAGGGGTATCCCACATGTGATTCAAAACAATTGAAATTAGTGCAAAGAACCGAGAGAAACATACCGTTTGTAAGTAGAAGGCGAAAATGATCCGACAAGGCGGGGATGATGTCGACCATGCGAAACTTGTCCTCGGATTAATAAACAATTAAGCGAACACGAGGAACAAACAAAGCACTTGTAAGAGAAGCGAAAAGTTATGAAAAGTATGGATCTTGATGTTTATAAACTCTTGTGACAGTTGGGTTATGGGCCTAGGTGGACACCTAAATAAGCAATCATCATACCCTAGCCCTAGTGCGCCAACCGTCACGTCACTTACTTCAAGACCACGTGGCGAAGCGATATTAATTCTATCCTCTTGCTTCCTCGGCATCCCTTCGTTTCCTCGGTGCTATGACTTTAAGTTTCTTCGACCTCAGTAAATCACGTCTACAAGCAAACACAACGACTTGGGGAACTCTGTTCTGCGGATAGCTCGAGCATCCGAGCATGTGGTGCATCCCTATAATAATAATAATAATAATAATAATAATAATAATAATAATAATAATAATAAATTCAAAATGTTTGATGAATTGATTGATGCTTCCATTTATATAATTTGTTTACTTGTTTAGTATATAATTCAAAATAACTTTATCGGCTATCTCCACTAACATAAGGTCTATAAAAATATTTTTTTATTTAATATTATTCATGTGTACAGTAATTATGACTATGAAAAATAATTTTTTACTAATGATTTATGAAAATCAAATGCTCAATCATATAATATAAGATATAAATTATTTGACTACTTATTTTTAAAATAAACAAAATAAACACTAATTTTAAAATATATTCAATTTCAACTATTTTTTTAAAGCAGTTTATTTTTAATCATTTTAAAAAGAAATATATTATGTTTCTACTAAAATTTCTAAATAAGTTATTAGTATTTATTATTCAATTAAAAGCTTGATAAATATTATTACATAATTGAGTTACAAATTAATTAAAATTATAATAAGTATAATTAAATAACAAATATATCGATTATATTATAGTTTTTATAATTCAATTACAAATTTAATGAATTTTATCAGATAATTATTGAATCATAAATTAATTAAAAATATGATAAATATATTTAAATAATAATTTTATATCATCATCTCTAATAAACTAATATTTTCAAATTTTTTTTATATTTAATAACCTATTTATTTTAAAGATTTATTATAATGTTGTTATTGTTGTTATTATTATATTATTATGTCATATAACATATTATTATAATGTTATCATTATTATAATATTATTATTATGATTATTATTATTATTATAACATATACGATATGATGATTATTACTCACCCACATTCCTTTTTATCTATCACTTTTGAAAAAGAATTATATTTATTTTTAATTGTCACAAGTTCAATATATTTATGATTATAGGTTTATCAAAATTATTCCTAATTATTTATTATGGAGCAAGAGAAAGTATATTGAAATGATTAAAAAGAAAATCATAACATAAAAAATTTCAACAATTATAAGTTTCTTTAGTATATCTAAAAGTCAAAAATATCTATTAAAAGAACAAAGAGTATAACATTCAAGATATAAAGCAATGATTTAAAGCGTTAAGGCAGGATATAGAAATGTTTTAGGAGTTAAAATGAGGCTTTAGTATTTGTGTCTTAATATATTAAAGATTTACTATTTCACTTGAATTTTTAAATAAAGATATTATAACTTAGTCTCTTAACTCCACTTTTATTATTTTATTTGATATTTTTATTAATTTTTGATAATAAACTTTAAATATTAATATGGTAGATATACAAAACTTACATCCAAATATGACTCAAATATTATAAAATAAAATTTTCAAATAATATAGCAGTAAATCATATTTATGACACGTAGTTAACTGAAAATTCTACTTTATATTATAAATACTTAATTATATTTAATTTTAAATTTTAATGTAGATCCACGTTATCAAAATTTAACTTTTTTTTAATCAGAAATTGCATAAGAAACTAAATAAAATAGTTGAAATGAGATGATGAGACTAATTCATAATATTTTTTAATTAAAAAATTAAAACAAAAAATTAAATTAAATTACATTAAAGGATTTGATATTAAATATGCCAAAAATAAACTAAGAGTTTTAAGAGTAAACCACAATTATTTTCTAATATCGTATACTAAAAGAGCACCTAGTTTTGAAATCCGGAGGTGATCTAGTGGGACCCACCTAGTAAACAGCTGTGAAAAAGTGTCACTCTTTTTCAACCTTCTCTCTCCAACACTTGAAAACACAGCTCCTACTACCTCCAAAAACCCACTTCCCAAACCTATCCAAACAAAAATGGCGAAAACCAAGGGTTTCAACATTCTCCACAACCTCATCGACATTCCCACCGAAATCTCTCAAATCTCCACCTTCCATTCCCTCATCAAAACCCAATCCTTCGATCTCACCCGTAGGATCACTTTCCTCCTCCTCTCTTTCATCACCTCGTTAACGACGTCGTTTCTATTCGCCACGAAACTCTCGTTTCCTTCATGAACTCTTCTTGAAGCTAAGGACTTACTTCGCTTTTGTTCTACCTCAAGCCAGCTCTACATGGTCTGCATTGCTAATTTATATTTGTTTTGTTGAAATTAGGGTTTATTTATTTATTTGTTTTTAATTTCTATTTTTGAGATATAAATTAATGCAATTCTATTTTATTGTTATTAATTATATTATACTACGGTTCATTATTTTTGCTTTTTTTAAGCTTCAAACTGTTTAGTGTAGTAAAGGCAAATACAGTTGAAGAAAGTTTTAAATAATAATGGTCGAGTCGCGATTTAGTCCGAAATCTAAACTATTATATTGCGGCTGTATTTGCAGTTGTGGAATGCAATTTAAAATTTTGATTTTTTTCTTTCGGATTGGTTTTGTTGCTTGTTATTGTAGATATTAGAGAGAGAAAGTTAAGTGCAGATTCACGGATCTGGCTTCGCATTTTGAACAAGCTATAAATGAGATTTCGTATGACAAACTTGATATTTCGGAGGAGCTGAAGGAGCAGGTGAAATATTGTGTTTATAGAATATTGTATGTTGAAATGTGTGAGTGTGCTGTATTCTTATATATGGTTACTTGAACTTGTAGTCTGGTAGCGTAATAGATTTTGCAGTTTTGGTCGATTAAGTTCCAAGCATGCGAATTTGGGTTACTTGTTGCCATTTGTCCGTCTGTCTATTAATTGTCGAATATTAATGCTGTTTGCGAGTCTATGACCTATGTTAGCTGACCTGGTCTAACATGACATGAGGATGTGTTCAAAAAGGACACCACACTCGCATTGATAATTTGAGTGCACAGGAACTTCACAAGGGTGTCATGATTAGATTAGGGTTATATTATATACACAACCCAGGTTTTCTTAAGAGATAGTGAATCAAAGAGGGGTTAGATCATATCCTTCTATTTCAACTGATTGGAATGAAAACACGCCTATGGAGTCGGAGAAACCAAATTGTTGGTTGGGAACACAATTCGTGCCACTGAAATTCGGAGGACTAAAGTTGACAATCCGATACTTGAGAGATCAAAACTGCAAATATTTTATGCTTTAATTAATGAAGTAATAGAGTGTGGTTCTTATCATGTTAGGTTGTGTTGGCTTTAATAAAACAAAATGAATATAAGATGGGGTTTTGAAGTTAAAATGAATGCATGAATATTTTTCTCAAACCTGGCAGTTCTCGATTTCTTATTTGTCTGTTGCTAGTTGCTACCTCTTCACTCTCAAGGTATTCATTTTCTGCCTCTATTGTTGTCATAGATCGCACTTGTGGCTGCTCAGTTTGAAGGGCCAAGAGAATTTTTGTTCCACCTGGTCTGGAGCTTTATGAGCACCTGTTATCTATCTATAACCAGAGCTGTGATGTGACTACTGAATCTGATGCGCTCGCTTAATGTGAAAAACTTCACAATTTGTAGTGCTGAAGATATTGAAAAAGAGTCACTTGCTCTTCATAAGGTGATTGTTGATGAGGGGTTAGTTATTATGAAAAGCTTGCAGGGATTGTCAATGGTGCTGAGAAAAATTGAAGATTTTTGTTGAAGGACTCTGAAAATAAGGAAGATGGTTGTTTGAGAACAACACACAGGTGTCATCGAGATGGGATTTGCTTCCTGACACTAATGAGGCATGCATTGAAATTATGTTGCCAGTCACCAGTTGTGCGGAGGGTTTAAGCTGCCCCAATATCTCTTGAGCTA